>BLSH010328248.1:655198-666999 GCA_018402905.1 Glandirana rugosa
CATACCCTCCTCCCCCCCCCCCCCCCCCGGCTGAAAGATACAAGTGCCTATGCCAACGTGAAGCTTATTGGATCTACCATCTGGACCTCCTTTCGCCAGGGGGTCTTAATGAGGAACTAGAAACAAATACCTTAATTTAAAAACCCACACCTTGTGACCCACATCTTGTCCACTCTGGATACAGCATATCTACATTCCCAGTCCTTCAGCTTTCCCCATAGAGCTCTATATTCCACATTTCTCCTACAGTTAACATCAGAGAAACATTCATACAAAGCCCAACCATCTGCTTCATCATATAATATCCCCCTGAGTACACCTCCCACCACTCATACTGGTACATGACATAGTAGAAACTTTTTAGATCCATGCAATGATATAATTTTAGTGACCAGTTTATATTGTATTTTTAGCAATGTATTTTTAGTATTATATTTTAAAGTAATTTTACTGCACTTTTATTACTCTATGCAATTTCCAGCTGTTTTATTCAGATTGTTTTTATCTGTAAATATGTTATACACCCCTAGCACGCTTTGTTAACACTTGGGGGAGGCGGTTGCGTTCGTCTCTTGACGTTTTCCGCCCCCCTCGAGATCTGCCTCCCAAACAGCCATGTCTGTGAGTACCTCTAACCATTTCTTTCACCATAAATTGCAGAACAGTTTACACTTAGAGGCACCCATGCCTTTCTCATCGAGTCCTAGTTAAGGACTGTCTGATTTGGGACAACAGATCCCCTTGGGTCAACAGGAAATTCCGTGGATGCAGGACTGTATCAGGGGCCGCAGGCTCGCCGGGTTTGCAGAACATACTCGATAGGGCGTCGGGTTTGACGTTCTTTGACCCAGGCCTGTACATTACGTGGAAGAGGAAGCTTGAGAAGAAGAGTGCCCATCGGGCTTGGCGAGGTCTCAGTCTCTTGGCTGCCCGGAGGTATTCTAAATTTTTGTGATCCGTGAAGATCAAGATGGGGTGCCTGACTTCCCCTAACAGATAGTGCCACTCTTCCAAGGCTGTTTTAATTGCCAGAAGCTCCCTATCTCCCATGTCATAATTCCTTTCCGGGGTGGTTAACTTGCGGGAGAAGAATGCCACAGGATGTAGGGCAGCCTTAGCTCCATGCCTTTGAGATAGCACAGCCCCCACAGCAACTTCAGAGGCATCCACCTCCAGGACAAATGGCAAGGCGGGGTCAGGGTGCCTAAGGATGGGTGCTGAGGTAAAGAGTCTCTTGAGCATCACAAAGGTTTCTTGGGCTTCCTTAGTCCACACGCATCGTGTGTGCAGCTTGGTCAACTGGGTAATTGGGGCAATGATGGCTGAGAACCCCTTTATAAACTTTCTGTAGAAATTGGCGAAGCCAATGAACTGCTGAACTCCCTTCTTGTCTGTAGGGGCCGGCCAATCTAGGATAGCCGTGACCTTCTGAGGGTCCATAGTGATGCCAGTGACGGAGATAATAAGCCCCTGGAAGGGGATACTTGAATGCTCAAAGTCACATTTCTCCGCCTTGGCATAAAGTCCATGCTGTCGAAGGCGGCTCAGGACGCTCGCCACATGCCTGCGGTACTCTTCCAAGGTAGGGGAAAAGATTAGGATATTGTCTTAGTAGACAATGATGAACTGGTCCAGATAGTCTTTAAACACATCATTCACAAAGTGTTGGAATGTGGCTGGGGAGTTGCAGAGCCCGAAGGGCATTACCAAGTACTCGGTGGTCTTCCATTCATCGCCCTCCCAGATGCAGACTAGATTATATGCTCCGCGGAGGTCCAGCTTGGTGAACACCCTTGCTCCCCTAGCCTCTGGAAGAGCTCTGGAACCAGGGGGAGAGGATAGCATTTTTTCACAGTTATTTTATTTAGCTCTCTGTAATCTATGCAAGGTCTCAGCGTATGATCCTTTTTTTCTACAAAGAATATTCCTGCTCCTGCAGAGACATGGAGGGTCAGATGAAACCTTTCTGCAGGTTTTCATCTATATAGGTCTTGAGTGCCACCAGTTCCAGTTCCGTTAAGGGGAAGATCCTTCCGAAGGGAACTTCGGCTCCAGGAAGGAGCTAGATAGGGCAGTCATAGGCCCTGAGGGCCGGCAACTGTTCAGCCCCTTTCTTGCTAAACACATCTAGGTAGCTGTGGTACACGGGAGGCACCAACTGAGGGGTGTCAGGGTTGGCATCTGCGTCCAGACTGAGTAGAGAAGGGACCAATTCCTTCGTCTCCGGAAAGCAGTGCTGGCGACAATAAGGGGACTGGAACTTGGTCTCGCCTGTTGCCCAGTTGATGCAGGGGCTATGGGCCTGCAGCCAGGATATGCCAAGAATGATAGGAAACAGGGGGGACGCAATAATGTCCAGACAGAGGAACTCCTGGTGGCCATCCGGGGTTGTGGCAGGCAGAGGGCAGGTGTCATGGGTGACCACACCAGATTTGATGTTGGTGCCGTCTCCCAGGCGTAGGACCATTCCATGTGGCTTTGGTTGTAGAGGGATCTGGTGCTGGGCCACAAAGGCCCGGTCAATGAACCCACTGCAAGCGCCCGAGTCAATGATGGCAGCGGTCTGGATATTCTTGCCTGGGAGCTAAAGGGAGAGCGGGAGAGTAAGGTGGGAAGAGGTACTTGGTGAGATTGGTATGTTGCCACTGATGAGTGGTGGGCGCTTACCAAGCTTGGCCGGGCAAGTCCTCACCACATGTCCCGGTTCTCCGCAGTAGAGGCAGAGGTTGTTGCTCTGGCGGTGTTGCCATTCTTCCCGAGTAAGGGAAGGATGAAGCGGGCCCGATATCCTAGGTTCAGATTGAGCTGTGGCTACTCTAGTGACCATGGGGGCACGGGGTTGCCTCCAGGCAAGTCGTGGGGACCCGGCAGACCTCTCAGCTTGACATTCTCTGAGACGCCTGTTGATTTGAATGGAGAGATCGATTAATGCATCCAGGGTCTGGGGTACCCCAACACAAGCAAATTTATCCTTTAGGGGGTCAGAGAGGCCCAAGCAGAATTGGTTGCAGAGTGCAGTGTCATTGCACCCCGTGTCAGCACTCCAGCGCCTAAACTCGGCCACATAGTCCTCCGCTGTGCGGCGGCCCTGCTGGAGTGCATGGAGCGCAGCTTCTGCCGTGGCGGCCTGATGCGGGTCCTCATAGAGGCGGGCCATAGCTTGAAAGAGCGAGGTCAGGTTAGAGACTTCTGGGGGCCCTCTGTTCCAGCAGACGATGTGCCCAAGACTGAGGTTCTCCTAGCAACAGGGAGATCACTAGACCCTCTTTTGTGATCTCCAAGGAAAAGGTGCTGGGTTGGAGGGTGAAATAGAGTTCACAGGAGACACGGAAGGCTCAGAACTTTCCGGTAGGGGTACTTGCGGTTCAGAAGGCATAGTCACTATGGTGCAGGCTGCAGATTGACCAGCCCCGGGGGCAGTAGTGAGCTCCTGGATCCGCCCCTCTAGCCGGTGGTAGTCCTCCTGCAGGGACTGGATGGCTTGGGTCAGGCCGGCCAGGTGAGAGCAAAGTTCATTCACAGGAGAGGACCCCTGCGCAAACTTCGACATGGCTGTCCGTTACTGTCACGTACCTGGTGATGGAGTCTGGCTGATGCAAGGGTAACCTCTCTTGCAGCACTGGTTCGAGAGTCCCTGGTAGTGCAGACAGGAAGCTCAGGAGCACAGGGGGGCACATGGGCTGGACAGTCTCTGGTGTCTGGTAGGTGTCCACTGGAACTCATGCAGGCAGAAGCATAGTAGGACAGTCCAGGTCAGCAACTGGTGGGTGGTGCAGTACAGAAGGATCAGGCAAGCGGATGGTCAGGTACAGGCTGGGTCGGCAACGTGCAGGCGGCTGAGGTACAGGGGAGCAGGCAGAAGAGTGGTCGTGGAAGCCGGGGTTGGTGAAGGCAGAGATCAGAGCAGGGTCAAGGCAAGCCGGGTCACAGGAACAGGTATCAGGCAATCAGAAAGCTTGGAGCTTCACACAAATGCTGTAGAACGGACAGCACTTGCCTCCTGGTGCTGTCCTGCAAAATAGAGCATTTAGCGCGCACACACGTACCCGCACGCGCAAACGTGCACGAGCACACTCAACGCGCACAATCAGCTGGAACAGCCCTTTTCCTGACAGGTCAGGCTAGTATTTTTCATGGAGATTCCTTGCTGAGATGTCTGAGCCAGAACGGTGGAAGTTTACTGTCCCCATCTTTCAAGTTTCACTTCTTGTGAGTGCCTAGCAGACATACAGTGCATTTGGAAAGTATTCAGAGCGTTTCACTTTTTCCACATTTTATGTTACAGCCTTATTCCATAATTGATTAAATTATTTTTCTCAAAATTCTACAAACAATACCCTATAATGTGAAAGAAGTTTGTTTGAAATCTTTGCAAACTTATTAAAAATAAAAAATGAAAAAAGCACATGTGCATAAGTATTCACAGCTCAGGTTCCTATTTCTTCTGATCATCCTTGAGATGTTTCTACAACTTGATTGGAGCCCACTTCAATAAATTCAGTTGATTGGACATGATTTGGAAAGGCACACTCCTGTCTATATAAGGCCCCACAGTTAACAGTGCATGTCAGAACAGAAACCAAGCCATGAAGTCCAAGGAATTGTCTGTAGACCTCCAAGACAGGATTGTATCAAGGTACAGATCTGGGGAAGGGTACAGAAAATGTCTGCAGCATTGAAGGTCCCAATGAGCACAGTGGCCTCCATCATACGTAAATGGAAGAAGTTTGGAACCACCAGGACTCTTGCTAGAGTGGGACACCCTGCCAAACTGAGTAATCAGGGGAGAAGTGTCTTAGTCATGGAGGTGACCAAGAACCCGATGGTCACTCTGACAGCGCTCCAGCATTTCTCTGTGGAGAGAGGAGAACCTTCCAGAAGAGCAACCATCTCTACAGCACTCCAATCAGGCCTGCATGTTAGAGTGACCAAACGGAAGCCACCCCTCAGTGAAAGGCACTTGACAGCCCACCTGGACTTTGCCAAAAGGCACCTGAAGGACTCTGACCCTGAGAAACAAAATTCTCTGGTCTGATGAAACAAAGATTGAGCTCTTTGGCCTGAATGGCAAGCGTCATGTCTGGAGGAAACCAAGCACCGCTCTTCACCTGGCCAATACCATCCCGACAGTGAAGCATGGTGGTGGCAGCATCATGCTGTGGAGATGTTTTTCAGTGACAGGAACTGGGAGACTAGTCAGGATTGAGGGAAAGATCAATGCAGCAATGTACAGAGACATCCTTGATGTAAACCTGCTCCCAAGCGCTCTGGAACTCAGACTGTGGAGAAGATTCATCTTTCAACAGGACAATGACCCTAAGCACACAGCCAAGATAACAAAGGAGTGGCTGTGGAACAACTCTGTGAATGTCCTTGAGTGACCCGATTGAAAATCTCTGGAGAGATCTAAAAATGGCTGTGCACCAACGCTCCCCATTCAACCTGATGGTGCTTGAGAGGTCCTGCAAAGAAGAATGGGAGAAACTGTCCAAAAATAGGTGTGCCAAGCTTGCAACATCGTACTTAAAAAGACTTGAGGCTGTAAATGGTGCCAAATGTGCTTCAACAAAGTATTGAGCAAAGGCTGTGAATACTTATTATGTACATGTGATTTTTTTTTCCTTTTTTTATTTTTAATAAATTTACAAAGCTTTCACACAAACTTCTTTCACGTTGTCATTATGAGGTATTGTTTGTAGAATTTTGAGGGAAAATAATGAATTTTATCTATTTTGGAATACGGCTGTAACATAACAAAATGCGTAAAAAGTGAAGCACTGTGAATACTTTCTAGATGCACTTTATGCTCAGTGTACTGCTGCTTCTCCTTCCCCCAGCTCTTATGCAGCTGAGAACAGAGGGAATGTGATCATTATAAAGATATTTATAATTTTTTTTAATATATATATATATATCTATACATGAATGTTTTGCCTTTCATTTCTATTTTAAACTGAATAAGTTGTTTTACAAGGTGATCATTTACAATCACTTTAATTCCACAAACAGGATTATTCAACAGCCTGAATTCCTTTTTTTGGGGGGTTATAGTTAAATAACTTTATATTTAAGTTTAGCTTTATATTGCTTTTTTGTTCAACAGAATCAAATGGCAAATATCTGTGCCCTAAAATATACTTCAACCATCGCTGCTTCTCAGGGCCTTATTTGAATAAAGGAAGGATAGCAGAACTTCCCAAATCTGTGGGCCCAGGAAATTGTGTATTAGTCCTAAAGGAGGTAAGTCTGAATTTAAATTCTTTTTCTGAAGTTGCACGGATTTAAACATTTTTTTCCTGGTTGCACCAGTTATAAATAGAGAACAGCTATACTATCACATTCTCCTGCTTTTGACCAGAATATGAATGTTTAGGAAAGGATTTCAACATGCGTCTCAGTGTGATTGCTTCCTGGAAATTGTGTTTTGTGACCTCTCTCCTGAGCAGTGCTTTCAGGAGCTTGCAGTGGGGTAGTCTTAACGAGTATAAACAATTTTTTACGGATGGGCCTAGTCTTGCATATTTTGAATGCAGCAGTGTTGAATGTAGCTGGGAAGGAGCTAAATTAGCAAAGCCTTCACACATCTTTTGGGGGAACAAGGCACAGCCAAACATGAGGGGGATTATTGCTAGTTGGTGTTGGGGGAAGTCTGCTTCTATCATGAGTCTTTTACAAACAGGAAATATCTTTATTAAACTGCTTCTCTTTGCTGGATATGATTCTTAGCATGAAGCACATATGGTTGGGTGAGGACCACCACTGGACAATCTGACTTAGATAAATGCAGTTGAACAGAGTAGAATAAGGATGTAGTCTCTATTTCCGAGACATGCTTGAGTGAGACGTGTGTTTTCTAATGAGACATACCGGATGATTATCATACACTCCACTTGAACACAGTTCTTATAGTAAACTGTAATAGGCACATTATAATTGGAACATTCACATGAGATTTTTTATTCAACTTCTCTTCAATAGTTCAATCGTTTTGTTAGTCATACTGTACATATTTACAATGTAAGTAATACCAGATGTTGTTAATTATACAAACTTCTTTTTTTATTACTTATTGTATATTAGATAGTGTCCTTGAAATTTGTTTGGTTCACAATTATGGTGAACAATTGCAAATTGCACTGTATTTTATGATGATTTGAAAACGTAAAGAAAATTTCTAGGCAGGGTTACAAAATGATATACGTTAATCATACAGTACAGGAAACCGGCAGAGCTCTCCTACACCATGAGATATAGGCATGTACCTTCATGTGAGTGGACTCTGACAAATTTTAGAGTAAATGCCCCCTGGGTGCCTCCCCTATAACCTTACTCCATTCCGTCAGTCCTCAGTTTTGTGCTAGTGTCTGAAGATGATGGACATTTTTTTTCTTCACAAAAATACTCTCTGCTTAAAGCGGAGTTCCACCCAAGAGTGGAACTTCCACTTTAAAGGAAGGTGACCCCTGCCATGCCACAATTGGCATGTCATTTTTTTTGAGGGGGACCTGGGATCCTGTTTTGGGTCCCAGGTCCACTTTCTCACCTAGAGCCGCGGGGCCGGAAGGAAGTTCACCTTCCTCCCCCTCCCGGCGATCTTCTGGGACATGTCACAAGTCCTAGAAGATACGCCGGCCATTCACTAGGGCACAGCAAGACCCGCGCATTCGCAGTGCGTGCCCGGCTTTGAAGCCAAAGCTGGGTGCCCACACTTGTGATGCCGACGCTGCCGAGGGGAGGGGAAGAAGAGCAAGCCCTTGGGCGACCGCATCGCTGGAGCCTGGGACAGGTGAGTGTCCGATTGTTAAAGGTCAGCAGCTACACTTTTTGTAGCTGCTGACTTTTAACTGGGTGGAACTCAGCTTTAAATAGTTTTTTTTATTCTTCTTTCTTATTTTATCTTCTGATTCTTCAGGCAAGGCTTCAACATATTCTGACACATTTGCTCTGCCGAAGACCCAGAGTTAACCTCTAAACAATGATGCATCTCTTGCATGGGAACAAGAACCAGCTCTAACACTTGTTTCTGCATTGGATTCTAGCCCTATTTCAGGCACACAAGTGGCCTTTTTGACAAGCAGAATTTTCTGCAAGTCGTACTTCCGCAGACCAATAACGGCCATAATACAGTCATCTTTGCCCAGGGCTCAAAAACACCACAACTCTTCTCCCACTCCTGTTTCTCTACTGGAGTCAGATTCTGATATACCTGCCCTAGACAAGACAAACACAGTACAGTGAAGGTAAAGGACATGGAGACAATATTAGAGGAAGCTACGGAAGAATTTACTTACCTTCCTCAGATTGTCAATATACCGAAGAGGAAACTTCACACAACATGATTGCCAGTGTTAATTTCATAGACTAAAACTGTCTAAAACATTTTAGTCGACTAACTTAATACCATTTTAGTAGACTAAAATACGGCTAAAACAAAAACAATTGAGATGACTAAAATATGACTTAAACTAAAATGGCATTTTAGTCAAAAGACTAAAATGGGACTAAAACTAAAATGCCATTTTAGTCAAAAGACTAAAACTAAATTGAAATTTGACCTCAAAATGAACACTGGTCTGTAGTGTACGTTCATACCTCAGTACCATAAATAATAACATATTCGATTTTTCACTCCAGCAGTATATAATGAGTTTGAAAATTGTAGAGAAATGCTTTAATAATGCATTACAATTTAACTACACCCATTAGAGTTTAGATGACTAAAATGAGTTTTAGTCGACTAAAATGTACTGGAGATTTTAATCGACTAAAATGTAGGAGATTTTAGTCGATTAAAATGTCCTGGAGATTTAGTTGACTAAATACGACTAAAACTAAAACAATTGCAGAAGACTAAAATGGGACTAAAACTAAAATGCCATTATATATATATATATTCATTCATTTATATATATTCATATTAAGACTAAAACTAAATCAAAATTTGCTGCTAAAATTAACACTGATGATTGCTAACATTGAAAAGCTCATTGCTTCTGTCCGCAAAAACCTTGACATTGTGCAACCTGAATTTTTTTTTTTTTTTGTTGGTGTTCATAAACAGATAGAATGTGCAGTTTATGATGATTGGGTCACCCCTGAAAGAATTTCCACTCCAAGACCCCCCTCCCCCCCCAAAAAAAAATGCTGAGCCCTATCCAGTGGAAAAAGGTTTTGCAAAAAAATGGGCTTTTCCTGTAGTTGATCCAGCAGTCTCTCTCCCAAATAAACATCTCACTGTTCCTATTGAAGATGTTACTTCTTTCAAAGATTCTGCAGATCAAAAATTGTAGTTGCTCCTAAAGGCTTTCTTTAATTTTATAAGCCTATCTTGTGCAGCTTGTGCTGCAATTTTCAGTTTCAAGATGTACTAGATCAGTTTCAACAAAAGACCAGCTCCAGCCTTCCCTTCACCTGGAATACTTGGGATTGGTCCTGGACAAATCCAAAGCAAAAGGCTTTCTCCCAGGAAGAAAAAGAATTTCAATCCAAGAGACATCCTGCATTGAGATTCTCAGTGAGAGTTCTAGGCCCAATAGTCTCCTTTGAGGCAGCACCTTTCACCCAATTCCATTCAGGAACTCTCCAACAAATCATCTTGTGAATCTGGAAAAAGCAGGTTCCTTCTCTTGGTTTGATCATGCTCTGGTCTAGCCAGGCAAGGAATTCACTATTTTAGTGGATTACCACCACAGCCTTAACAGTTGAGAAGGCCTTCCTTCCCTATCACTGAAAAGTTATCACAACGGACACAAGTCTTTCAGGCCGGGGTGGGGTATTGTCACGTTGTCAACCATCCTCGGCTATGGACCGAGCACGGGCTTGTAAAACATTAACCTAGGCTCTATGATTCTCAATGACTTCATAATAGTCCAGGATCTCAGCAGATGTATTTTGTATCCATGTACAACAATCATAGTAAATAGTCTATTCACGCAGCCCAGTCAGTGCTGCACCCATTTGTTCTATTTTCATCTCATTCAAGAACACCTGTTTCTTCAATGCCCATAGTATAACATTTAGAAGGCCTACCTCTAGCTGTGTTTCATTATTATGATCCATCTATTTTTAGTAGTATTTATTTGTACAAAGTTGCCATCCACAGCTTTCCACTGACGTTAAGCTTAGACTTGCTACACAATTCTTCTCCCTCAGTTGAATTGTTGCCTAAATGAAAACACCACTTAGGTTAAATCATCACTCCACCCCCTGGCTCACAAATATCATACAAGAATGTTGCCAACTGTACATAAAGGCTACATATCAACATTGGAAGGAAAACACCTGTTTAATATATTCCCCCCACCTCCCCAGTTTACTTTAAATGAAAAATGGGGATCCTAAAGTGTATCTAATCTAAAGTGTAGATACCTATTTTACTTTCCCTGTCAGATTTACCTACTCAGAAAATCAAATTTGGCTATGTTAGGGCTCAAAAATATAACAAAAACCTATAAACTTTTCCTTTTCAAGAGTTTAGATGCATAGAAACTTGTCAAAGTCCTCCATACCTGGTGATGGACAGCATAGTCTTAGACATCCGGTGATCAGATCTCAGCTGCAGCACAATTACAATGCTGTAGAACTGAAAGGACTGTAGAATACCCTCTGGATTATTGCAGCTCACCAGTCATAGACGTGCAGGCATATACAGTTGTATGCAAAAGTTTAGGAACTCCTGACAATTTCCATGATTGTCATTTATAAATATTTGGGTGTTTGGATCAGCAATTTCATTTTGATCTATCAAATAACTGAAGGACACAGTAATATTTCAGTAGTGAAATGAGGTTTATTGGATTAACAGAAAATGCGCAATATGCATCAAAACGAAATTAGACAGGTGCATAAATGTGGGCACCCCAACAGAAAAATCACTTCAATATTTAGTAGAGCCTCCTTTAGCACAAATAACAGCCTCTAGAAGCTTCCTATGGCCTGTAATGAGTGTCTGGATTCTGGATGAATGTATTTTGTTCCATTCCTCCTTACAAAACATCTCCAGTTCAGTTAGGTTTGATGGTTGCCGAGCATGGACAGCCCGCTTCAAATCTCCCCACAGATGTTCAATGATATTCAGGTCTGGGGACTGGGATGGCCATTCCAGAACATTGTACTTGTTTCTCTGCATAAATGCCTGAGTAGATTTTGAGCAGTGTTTTAGGTCGTTGTCTTGTTGAAATATCCAGCTCGAGCGTAACTTCAACTTTGTGACTGATTCCTCAACATTATTCTCAAGAATCTGCTGATATTGAGTGGAATCCATGCAACCCTCAACTTTAACCAGATTCCCAGTACCGGCACTGGCCACACAGCCCCACAGCATGATGGAACCTCCACCAAATTTTACTGTGGGTAGCAAGTATTTTTCTTGGAACGCTGTGTTCTTTTGCCGCCATACAGAATGCCCCTTGTTATGACCAAATAACTCAATCTTTGTTTCATAGTCCACAGCACCTTATTCCAAAATGAAGCTGGCCTGTCCAAATGTGCTTTGCATACCTCAAGGGACTCAGTTTGTGGTGTGTTTGCAGAAAAGGCTTCTTTTGCATCACTCTCCCATACAGCTTCTCCCTGTGCAAAGTGCGCTGAATTGTTGAACGGTGCACAGTGACACCATCTGCAGCAAGTTGATGTTGTAGGTCTTTGGAGGTGGTCTTTGGGCTGTTTTTGACCGTTCTCACCATCCTTCGCCTTTGCCTCCAATATTTTATGTGGCCTGCCACTTCTGGCCTTAACAAGAACTGTGCCTGTGGTCTTCCATTTCCTCACTATGTTCCTCACAGTGGTCACTGACAGCTTAT
>BLSH010328248.1:675665-691905 GCA_018402905.1 Glandirana rugosa
TATATATATATATATATATATATATATATATATATATATATATAATATCGTAAATAACGTGATTAATATAATATATATATATATATATATATATATATATATATATATATATATTTATATTTTCAGTGAAAACCTAGGTTCTTAACTTATGTTCAAAAGTAAAGCCCAAACATTCATTAATACAGTAAATGTTATAAATAGTTTATATGTTCAATAAAATCCAAAAATATGCAATAATTCCCAAAGCAATTCTTTAAATGATTCCTAAAAATATGATAAAAAACGTGCAAGAAACTATTTAAAGTCCATCCACCATGTGTACAAAAGAAGTGGTTCCAAATAATTCCATAAATTCCTCCTCTGCTCAAACCAGTGCTCCACCACCACACGTGCTCAAGCAATGTGCACTTACCAAAAATGAAAATCAATAACGCCTTTGGTACATGTAAATCCTCCTTGGAGGAGTGGATTGGAATTCCTCCTTATATCACAATAACATTGTTTATCACCTGTGGCTGCCACTTATTTAGCTCAGGCATGCTCCAGAACCACACTCAAAGAAAGAGTAAATCGGAAACATCATCGTGCAACATGTTTAATATAAAAGATAGTTTGGCATGTACAAAGTATAAAACTCACATTTAAGTGTGCTGAAGCCAGCATTAACAGCATGTACAGCTTACAAGCGACGCCGGCTCCAGGTAGCTCGGTGTGCTTTCCACCACTCAGAACCAGACGGACAGGAAGAGAACCCAAACGGAAGCGGGCACAGCCTCGATGCATTTCACGTACCCACGCATTAACCTGGCTACTCCATAAATTCCCTGAATCACAAAGGGGGCAAAACTGAGACATATTGCTCAGTCTTACCTGATTGTCTCAGCCTTTATCCCACTTCTGACACCACTTGTAAGGTTCATCCGTCTGTAGCCAGCCTGTCCTCATTTCTCTATCCGCCAGATCTGGGAAAAGTAAGCTTCTCACACCAAGTGTTTCAAGTAATATTTTTTTAAAGGTTTATTATGGCACATTGGTAATATACAGAAAAGAATATAGGCATTTCTTAAGATTTGGATGACCAATTAAACATTACATTCTTATCAGTACAGCAGCATAAAATAGAAACTAGAATAATCAAGCAAAAAGTATCAATTTCCAGAGAAATTAAACTAAAAACAAGAAATTAAACTAGAAACTTTAGCACATCTAATATGGAGGCATAATACAATATGGATGCCAATTTCAAGATATATATATTCCTTTCAGGGGGAGGAGTGTTTCAAACCCCAATAGTTCCTCATCAGCATTTTGGAGCTCAGAGCAGTCAGGTTGGCCCTGCAGCACTGGACCCCTCTTTTGAAGGGGCACCCTATCAGAGTGCAGTGAGACGGTACTACAGTGGTGGCCTACATCAACATTCAAGGGGGCACCAGGAGTCTGGCTGCCTTGAAGGTGTCAACTAGATCATCTCTTGGACAGAAACGTACTGTCCTGCAATCTCTTTCCGTCACATCCCAGGAGTGGACCACTGGAAAGCGGCTTATCTCAGCTGCCATCACTTTGGGAAAGGAGGTGGGCCCTTCATCTTTAATTTGATATGACAAAATGGGGGATTCTAGATGCGGACATCCTAGCCTCCAGATTCACCAACAAACCACCTCTGTTTATTGCCATAACCAGGGATCCTTTAGCCTCAGATGCCTTGATAATCCTCTGATCCCAGTTCAGGCTAATTTATGCCTTCAGTCCAGTGCAAATTCTACATTGTCTGCTCAAGAAAATAGTTCAAGAGAAGAAAACATGATTCTGATTGCACCAAACTGGCCAAGAAAACCTAGTACACAGACATACTCAGACTTTTAGCAGAGAAACCCAGGCCTCTTCTCATCCAAACAGATCTACTATCTTAATGCTCTCTATTTCAACCTGCTTCTCAGTCTCTGGCTTTAACCAAATGGCCGTTGAAAGCCAGGTATTAAAGAATAGAGGGGTTTCTGAGTCTGTGATTTCTACCTTATTAAAAGCAAGAAAATCTTCTTTCAGGAAGATATATTATCACATCTGAAAAACATTTTTTTGCATGATGTGAAAACAGGCACTTAAATCCCATAGATTACTCTGTGCCACTAAACCCACATCATAAGAAACTATCAATAAGTGGTGTATTACAGTCCTCAAAATTTCCACTCGACTGCTCGCATTTGGTAAGTGGAAATTAGTTGAGGGCGAGTGTGCAGCAGGGGCGGACTGGGCCAGCAGTTTTCTGGCTGATCACTTCTGGCAGATGCAGGGCGGCCTTTTTTTTAAAAAGCCTGCACCGCTTCTGCCAGGAAACTATCAGGAGGATTGGCAGCTGGATCACACAGAGCGGGTACCTCCCTTTGTGACACAGCTTGTATGTAAAACGCCGGCCACTGTCAAAGTCCCACCTTCTGGACTGGCTCCTATGATAAACTGCACACTGGTCCAGGAGGTCGGACTTTGTTTGATAGTGGCCGACGTTTAATATACAAGCTGTGTCACAGCAGAAGATCCCCACTCTGTGATCTGGCCGGCAATCTTCCCAATTCCTCCCTGTGATCCCTGCTGCACTGATGGACACTGATGAGGCTGCACTGATGGGCACTGATGAGGCTGCACTGATGGGTACTGATAGGCTGCACTGATGGGCACTAATTGCTGCACTGATAGGCTGCACAGATGGGCACTGATGGGCTGCACAGATGGGCACTGAGGGGCTGCACAGATGGGCACTGAGGGGCTGTACAGATGGGCACTGAGGGGCTGCACAGATGGGCACTGAGGGGCTGCACAGATGGGCACTGAGGGGCTGCACACATGGGCACTGAGAGGCTGCACACATGGGCACTGAGAGGCTGCACACATGGGCACTGATGAAGCTGCACTCATGGGCACTGATGAGGCCGCCCTGATGGGCACTGATATGCTTTACAGTATCTCACAAAAGTGAGTACACCCCTCACAATTTTGTAAATATTTTATTATATCTTTTCATGTGACAACACTGACGAAAATACTTTGCTACAATGTAAAGTATTAAGTGTACAGCTTGTATAACAGTGTACATTTGCTGTCCCCTCAAAATAACTCAACACACAGCCATTAATGTCTAAACCGCTGGCAACAAAAGTGAGTACACCCCTAAATAAAAATGTCTAAATTGGGCCTAAATAGTTAATATTTTGTGTGCCACCATTATTTTCCAGCACTGCCTTATCCCTCTTGGGCATGGAGTTCACCAGGGCTTCACAGGTTGCCACTGGAGTCCTCTTCCACTCCTCCATGATGATATCATGGAGCTGGTGGATGTTAGAGACCTTGCGCTCCTCCACCTTCCGTTTGCGGATGCCCCACAGATGCTCAATAGGGTTTAGGTCTGGAGACATGCTTGGCCAGTCCATCACATTTACCCTCAGCTTCTTTAGCAAGGCAGTGGTCGTCTTGAAGGTGTGTTTGGGGTTATCATGTTGGAATACTACCCTGCGGCCCAGTCTCCGAAGGGAGGGGATCATGATCTGCTTCAGTATGTCACAGTACATGTTGGCATTCATGGTTCCCTTAATGAGCTGTAGCTTCCCAGTCCCGGCAGCTCTCGTTTTTGTACTCCTCATCTGGTTACCGCCACACACGCTTGACACCATCTGAACCAAATACGTTTATCTTGGTCTCATCAGACCACAGGACATGGTTCCAGTAAGCCATGTCCTTAGTCTGGTGTCTTCAGCAAACTGGGACAACAGTCATGCAGACCAATTTGATGCAGGGTGCGGCGTATGGTCTGAGCACTGCTGCAATGCTGGCAGCACTCATACGTCTATTTCCCAAAGACAACCTCTGGATCTGACGCTGAGCACGTGCACTCAACTTTTTTGGTCGACCATGGCGAGGCTTGTTCTGAGTAGAACCTGTCCTGTTAAACCACTGTATGGTCTTTGCCACTGTGCTGCAGCTCCGTTTCAGGGTCTTGGCATTCTTCTTCTAGCCTAGGCCATCTTTATGTAGAGCAACAATTCTTTTTTTCAGATCCTCAGAGTTCTTTGCCATGAGGTGCCCTGTTGAACGTCCAGCGACCAGTATGAGACAGTGAGAGTGATAACACCAAATTGAACACACCTGCTCCCCATTCACACCTGAGACCTTGTAACACTGAGTCACATGACACCAGGGAGGGTAAATGGCTAATTGGGCATGATTTGGACATTTTCACTTAGGGGCGTATTTCCTTCTGTTGCCAGCGGTTTAGACATTAATGGCTGTGTGTTGAGTTATTCTGAGGGGCAGCAAATTTACACGGTTATACAAGCTGTACACTCACTACTTTACATTGTAGCAAAGTGTCATTTCTTCAGTGTTGTCACATGAAAATATATAATAAACTATTTACAAAAATGTGAGGGGTGTACTCACTTTTGTGAGATACTGTATACTTATTTTTCCCTGCAGACAGGCTGGGAAAGATCTGGGTCATGTGACAGCTGTATATCGATTAGGAAAAATGTACTTGGCTGTTTTTTTTAATTAAAATAATTACAGTGCCATCATCCGCATGCAGGAATAGAAGGGACAATGCAAATTAAAGTGTGTGTGTTTAGTATCACTTTAAGCACTTTTTGAAGGTCAGGTCTGTTTTTTTTTTCATAAGCCTCTGGCTTCACTCTTTCTTGCAAAAACCTTTCTTCAGGATGTATCTTGTAATAAGCCCTCTTGCAGCACCCGCTGCTTCTCAGGATCTGTTTGAATCTCTCTACCCTGCAGAAAACACCCTTTGAACCTATCCGGGATATCCCCCTATAGGATTTTTCCTATAAAGTAGCCTTTTTTGGTTGCTTTCAAGTCTGCCAGATGTGTTTCTGAACTGGCTGCCCTACCCTCACACTTTACAATGACAAGGTTATCTGTCCAAGGCCATCCTTTCTCCCAAAGGTCTCAACAATCCACCTCATTGAGGACATTGTCCTCCCATCCCTATGCCTTGCTTCTTCACATTCAAAGTAATTATCTACATTATCTAGATGTAATCAAATCCATTAAGAGTATACCTGAAGGCTACTGCTCCAATCATGACGGATGCCTTCGCTGTTCGTCCTGTTCTCTGGACCTGTCAAGGGGCACCCTGCTTGAAAGTCCACCATTGCGCGATGGATAAAAAATTTGAATGCATCTCTAAATGAAATCTCCTACTGCTCTTTTACTGCAGAACTGTGGGATATTCCTGGGCATTTCAGCACTAAGTCCTTGTAATCCAGTTGTGTAAGGCTGCCACCTGGTCTTCTGTTCGTTTTACCAGGTGGATATCCAACCTTCTGCTGATGCATCTTTTTGCTGCAAGATTCTCACAGTGGCTCTCTGAGGTTGGGTCCTCTGACTCTTGTTGGCATAGTTAGTGTCAGGAACATGAATGAGACTGAGACAAAAAATGCAGTAAAAATCACATCTTTTCATGTAATGGTAAAAATGATCAGATCAGTAAATGTAGTGAAAACATAGCCAGGGATCGGAAGCCAAAGCATGTAGTCAGATAAACCAGTAATCAGGAAACCAGAGATCATCGTAGTCGGAGGCAGAAGAACAGGATCAGGAACCAGAAGGGATGTCTGCCGGGCAAAGTCTTTTACAGGAATAGAGCAGAGAACCTCCAGAAATGTTGACCAAGGCGAAGACATGAATGGAATTAACAAGGCTGTTTAAATAGCCAGAAGGGGCTGATTGTAGGCAAGACTGATGAGCAGGAAATGATCACCAGCTGAGCCACTGTGGAAACCATGAGTGCTGACAATTATCTGACAGCTGAGCATCCTGAGCACAGAGTAGAGAGCTGTTGAGACTCCAGCCCTGACAGTTTGCCTCATTGGCATTGGCGATGTCCCATGATGTATGAATACTCTGTCTGTGTCTTGTACTATACAAATAAAATCAGAGGCATTTTGACTTGCCCATAAATTCCGTATCTTGAAGTATAACCCAGGACGCAGGCCACCCTCACATTGGCTCCTACTGCTGTCATACAACTCCAGGGAGCAAGGGGGCATGTCCAGCCATGCTGTGTGTGTTTATGGACTCACACAACCCGGCTTGGGAGCACTCCTGCACATGTGCCCCCATAGCACACAGCTTGCTAATGGGGGCATATGTAGAAGAGGAGGAGAGAAGAGCACTGGCAGGGGATTCCAGAAGAAGAGGTAAGGTGCTGCTCTGTGCAAAACAGAGCAGGGTAAGTATAGAATCTTTTTTACAACTCCTATTTCAAAAAAGTTGGGACACTGTGTAAAATCACCTTAACCACTTCAGCCCCGGAAGGATTTCCAGCTTTAGGACCGGAGCCCTTTTTGCGATTCGGCGCTGCGTCGCTTTAACTGAAAATTGCGCGGTCGTGCGACGTTGTACCCAAACGAAATTTGCGTCCTTTTTTTCTCACAAATAGAGCTTTCTTTTGGTGGTATTTGATCACCTCTGCGTCATTTCTGATCGCCGCTATAAACAAAAGAAGAGCGACAATTTTGCAAAAAAACCCAAATTTCTTACTTTCTGCTAGAATACAAATCCAAAAAAAAAATATAAAAAAACATTTTTTTTCACCGTTTTTGGCCGATTTATATTCTTCCTCATATTTGCAATAAAAAAAATCGCAATCGGCGTTTATTGATTGGTTTGCGCAAAAGTGGTCGCGTTTACGGATGATGAGAATTCATTTCTGGGGTTTTTATATTTTTTTATTTTTTACTAGTAATGGCGGCGATCTGCGATTTTTAGCGGTACTGCGATATTGGGGCGGACATGTCGGAACATTTTGACACTTTTTTGGGACCATTGGCATTTATACAGCGATCAGTGCTATAAAAATGCACTGATTACTGTGTAAATGCCATTGGCAGTGAAGGGGTTAACCTGCAGGGGGCGCGCTAAGGGTTAACTATGTTCCCTGGGCGTGTTCTAACTGTAAGGGGGACTGCCTATCTGGGGAAGGGAAGCGATCACAGCCTTCACGTACTGGAAGGCTGTGATCACATCCCTTCCCCCTCACTCATTCGCTCCGGGGGGGCCATCGCGGGTAGCCGGCGGCAATCGAAGCCGCCGCACCCGCTCCCTGGCCCTCCCCGAACACAGTGAGCGCGCGGGCGCGCCTCCGGCGGCGCGCGCGCGCTCACAGTGCGCGTTATCGCAGCCGCCGTCGTATGACGGCGTTTTGCGATAACGAACCACTTTGTCGCCGTCAGATGCCGATCGGCGGTCGGCAAGTGGTTAACAGACTATGATTTGCAAATCTCATAAACCCATATTTTATTCACAATAGAAAATAGGAAACATATCAAATGTTTAAAATTAGAAAATGTACCATTTTAAGTAAAAAAAATAAGGTATTTTTTAAATTGATGGCAGCAATACGTCTCAAAAAAAGTATTTAGTGCATCATAAAATGAAATATACAACAAAGGAGGCACAGGACTGTTGAGCAGTTAGAATGTCAGGCAAGAATATCTGTTAGAATATCAGTTGGTTGATATAGAATATCAGTTAGAATATCAGGCAAGAATGGAACATCATTCTTCTCCTAAAACTCTAGCAGCTGGTCTCCTGATGTTTACAGTGTTGTTAAAATGGAACTAAACCCTTCTATTGATTTCAGCCAAGGAAGCTGCCATCTTAGCCTCTTTTTCGCCTTCAAATGCCATTATGCTGCACATGTTATCAGTTATGACACCAGCCATTTGATGGTGTAACAGTTTGGTTGAGAGCACAATCAAATGGGACAGTTACATTCCCGGAACGTGTTGTGATCGAAACAGCTAAATTGATGGGTTTAGTTCCACTTTAAAAGAAGAGGGGATGCTACACTGTGGTAAACATGGCCCTGTCTCAACATTTTTTGAGACATTTTGCTGCCATAAATCTCAAAATTATCTTATATTTTTCTTAAAATGGTACGCTTTCTCAGTTTAAGCATTTGATGTGTTCTCTGTTCTATTTGGAATAAAATATGGGTTTATGAGTTTTGCAAATCTTGCATTCTGCTTTTATGTAATTTTTACACATCATTTATAGAGTTGGAGTTGTATTTTAATAATAAATAGTAGGTTTTCAATCACGTTAATGCCTTCACTAGAAGCAATTAAAACAAGTTATTAAAAAATGTAAGGTAGAATATTGAATCTCTGATTAGAAAAATAAAATGTTATCAAACTATAGTAATTTTTAGATTAAAAAAAGATATATGGCTTACGTAATTAGATACTTGGAGAGCAGGTATTGTTGCTATTGCATCTTTGCAAATAAAAGGTTGGGGGTTTAATTATTTTCTAGCAAAATAATTGCTTAAAAAGCTTGTGTAAAAAAGTGTATAGTCATTGAGAGAACCCATAGAATAGATCTCGTGTTGGACAAATTTAGAATAGCAATTTTTCTTGCATTAAATGTTCAGGATAAAAATTAAAGCGGTATTGACCCAAAAACAAAAATGTAATATATTGCAGCTTACCAGTCTTTAGATGTGTTAGCTGCATTGGTTTCCTTTTTTAGGCTGGGTTCACACTATCCGACACAAAAACGGTCAGACTTTTGATCCTACTTTGCCCTGCAACATGAGTCCTACTTCTGTCCTACTTTGGTCCTACTTCCATCCGACTTGAATAAAGAAGATAAGATTTGCTCCCACTTTGAGATAGTGACTTGTCCTTTGACCAATCAAAACAATCCCAGTGTGAGATAAATTCCTTTTACTGCTGCTGTAATCACCAAGTCGGATGTCACAAGTCAGATGGTTAGAACAAGGATCCCACTTTGATCCTACTTCAATGATATTCAATGGGCTGAATTAGGACCAAAGTTGGACCAAAGTAGTACAGGGACCTTTTTCAGGCTGGATTCACACCATTGCGGTGCGAATTCCAGCCTGTCTGCTGCTGAGAAGGGGCGGAGCCGCCATTCGGCGGCTCATGTCCGTTCTCGCAGCGCATCAGCTGCTCGGGGAGGGAGGGGGGGGTGCAGCGAGGAGGGTTAAAATCCCTGCAAAATCGCTGTTCAATGCGGAGCACATCTCCGTGTTAGATGCGCTCCCATTGAACTCAACAGGCTGGGAATTCGCACCGCATTGCACAAAAATCGTGTGCGGTTTTTGTGCAATGCGGAGTGCGAATGCACCGCACATATGTGAACCGGACACATTGAAAACAATGTGTTTTCAAGTGTCCTGCGAATTGGATGCGGTTTAAGCCGCATCCAATTCGCATAGGTGTGAACCCAGCCTCAAAGTTGGACCGACTTGTGTCGGACCTGTTAAGACGGCTCTCACAGCGAAACATTGATTTTGTGATTTAATGCGACTTGTGCTCACAATGTCGGTTCTTTTGTCGGACAAGTGTGTACTCAGCCTTAGGGCTGGTTCACACGCAGATGTAGTCCGGTCTGTTTTTATTCTGCATCAAAAAGACATGGACAGTGTTTAACATGGATTTCACTGGCCCTAGTTCACACCAGTGCAATGTGTTCCAGTGCAGTCAATAAAATTTAGAACATGTTGCATTTTTTTCTGTATAGAACATGGCAAAAATCATCAAGAATGCACATCCTCAAAAAAGGGGGGGGGGCACTAGAAAACATCAAAAATGCATAAAAAATTAACTGGAACCCATCAAAAACGTGCATGCAGAAACACATCTGAAACGTAGAAATTGTGATGTGAACCGGCCCTTAGGATTTTTATTCCTTTTTCACCTAGTAAACCAGCCAGCAAGTCTCTTATTTTTCATATTTCTTTAACAAGCCAAGCTGTCAAGCAAAAGTGTCAGAGAAGTGAAACAAAGCATTTAAAGCTGACAGCTGTGTTCACAATGGTCAGCATTTAATTCTTTAGGTAAAATCTTTTCCCAAAAGAAAATAATGTTGCTGTAACTGCTTAAAAAATGTTAGCTGGAGTTTGCCTTCAATTTCTTAGTCAAGTTCATCTAAATTTGCTGGTGTATCTATCACTACCCAGATTGACAATGCTGCTATGCAGGGATGTCTCTGTTGCTCCTCCAGTGAAGTGGAGACACCCTGAGCGCTTGCTTATACAAGGTGTGTGTGTTTTTTATTTTTTGTAATGCATCCTAAATGTATGCACAGTAAGTTTGAAAAACTGTGTTCAGTTTCATTGCGTTCAAAAAGTACAACAGGATGCGTTTTTTTCTGCATCGGAATGCGTGTAAACACTCCAGAATGTTGCAATGGCCAGCACTATGATTATACCTGGAAAATCCTTAGCACTCTTGCACTAATGCAAACACCAAACAATGGAGAGAAGCCTTATGAAAAAGCAGGAAGTGGCCTCGTTGTTGGCATACTCATTTAACCACTTCGGCCCCGGAAGGATTTCCCAGAATAGGACCAGAGCACTTTTTGCGATTCGGCACTGCATCGCGTTAACTGACAATTGCGCGGTCGTGCGACGTTGTATCCAAACGAAATTTGCGTCCTTTTTTTCCCCACAAATAGAGCTTTCTTTTGGTGGTATTTGATCACCTCTGCGTCATTTCTGATCACCACTATAAACAAAACGACAATTTTGCAAAAAAATATACTTACTTTCCTACTTTTTGCTGTAATACATGTCCAAAAAAAATATAAAAAAACATTTTTTTTTTCATCGGATTTGGCCGATTTATATTCTTCCTCATATTTTTGGTAAAAAAAAATCACAATCGGCGTATATTGATTGGTTTGCGCAAAATTTGCCGCATTTATGAATGATGAGAATTAATGGGGTTTTTAGGTTTTTTTTATATTTTACTAGTATGGCGGCGATCGGCGATTTTTATCGGGACTGCGATATTGCAGCGGACATGTCAGACCATTTTGACACTTTTTTGGGACCATTGGCAATTATACAGCGATCCATGATATGAAAATGCATTGATTACTGTATAAATGTCACTGGCAATGAAGAGTTTAACTTACAGGGGGCGCTCTAAGGGGTTAACTGTGTTCCCTCAGTGTGTTCTAACTGTATGGGGGCTGGGCTGGTTGGGGGAGGGGAGTGATCACGGCTCCTATATACAGGGAGCCTGTGATCACATCCCTTCCCCCTCTGTCAGAAAGAGATCCGTGTTTACATACACGGACCCCCGATCTGTCCTTCCGGGGGGGTGATTGCGGGTAACCGACATAGAGTCCGCTGTACCCGCTCCCTGACCCCCGGAACACAGTGAGCGTGCCTCCGGCGGTCACAATACTCGTTCTTGCGGCTGCCGTCAAGTGACGGCGTTTCGCGATAATGAGCCAAGTTGCCGCCATCAAGGCACGGCGGGCGGTCAGCAACTGGTTAAAAATATTTTTCAAGTGGGGTAAAAAAAGAAGAAAAAAACTGCACTAGAATGGATTCAAAACATGTGTTAACATACACTGAACACAAAGATTGTGGTGTGAACAAGCCCTAACCAGGAAGTGAGTTACTGTCTGGATCATCCAGTGAAAATAAAGAAAAAAAAAGCCTAAGAAAAGAAATCAAATGCAGCCACCGCATTTATACATTGGTAAGCTGCATTAGATTACTTTTTCCTTCTGGGTTTAATAGAGTTTTACATTTAAGCCTTTATACAGTAAATTGGTGATTTCAATTAATTTGCCACTGAGAAATGTAAGAACTTGTTGTCAGTCGCCTCATTTGCCCCACACTGAAACCATTGGGATTTGAAGTAGAAAACTGTTAAAGTGGATGTAAACCTGAAAAAAAACATTTTTAATGAAGACGTCTACCTGGTACAGTAGAGGATGTCAAGTCATCTGCCCCCAGTCTTGCCACGAAGAGTTAATCCAGCTCTGAGCAATCCTCTTTTTGTAGTAAGATAAAAAAGGACACACAGATACGTTTGTGTCGCCACATCCCCCACTGTTGTGACTGACATCTGATTTCTTTATCTCATGCACGAAATGAGAGAGAGCGTGTTACGATTCCAGCTTCACACCACCCCTCCTTTCTTCTCCAGCTCTCCCAGGATTGGCTATTCCACACCTCAGCATGATTGGGCATGCTGAAGTCATGTGGTGCCTTCCTGAGTTTTGACTGGATGTTACTCAAAACTCAGGAATAGGAGAGTGTAGAGGTGGGTGGGGAGTCTTGTGACATCACGACTCCACCCACCGAGCTCCGGCAAAGAGACCCACCCACCGATTTCAGAGTTTTGCGGGGCTCCTAGTGCTGAAGGGGGTGACATTTGCAAGGTAGGGATACATGCAGGAGGCTTGCATATATATACACATTAATACTGTGCCATCCGTTTATACTGGGTGAGTGGTGGTTGTACATCCACTTTAAATATCTTCGTTGGAAAAGAAATCACATCCACCTATACAGCTCTATTCCATCCCTTTTATATAAAGGTAATGTTTATTGGAGGACTCAGGAGATGTCTTGATATATGATCTGCCAATAGGTGGCTCGATGCCAGGACAAAGAAAGTTTCTTCATCTTGGTTTATATAGCACCTCCAATAAGTGGTTGCTCAGCCTTGTCTTAAAGTGATTGTCATTTCATGACAACCACTTTAAACTACAGGTAATCCTACAATAAGGCATACCTGTAGGTCCTGGGAATATCTTCTAAACCTGTACGGTTTAAGAGATATTCCCTGTATCTGCATCCGCCGACGTCATCGGCACATGCACACTGAAGAATCGGCACCCAGGGTAGCCCAGGGTGGCATTTCTTCTGTTTACATGCCATAAATGACGGCTCCCATGCTCATGCGTGGGAGTGACATCAGCGCAGCTCCACTAATCTATGGAGCCCGTGCTGTGATTGGATGAAGCCGCAGACCCAGAAGAAGAAGCATGTCATCGGTCACAGCGGTGTGCCGAGACCGCTGCAACAGCTTCGTTCCAAGGTAAGTATTTCATAATGAGCTAGTAATGCACTTTAGAGGGTAGACATCCTGGGCCTACTGGTCGACAATCCATCTATTTTTTTTTTTTTTTGCTTCTCTCATGTGGAAGTTAGAAGCTTGAAGAGGTTACGCTGTATTTTCTGTACTTGGGCATGTCCTAGCTGCACTTTCTGCAGAACTGCTTGTACAGTCAGAGCAGAGCCTAGTTATTGCTTCTGTGTTGGCGCAAGGGTGTTCTTAATTTCAATGGCTTCCTGCTCACACCCTAGATCAGTGATGGGGAACCTTGGCTCCCCAGATGCTTTGGAACTACACTTCCCATGATGCTCATGCACTTTGCAGTGTAGTTGAGCATCATGGGAAATGTAGTTCCAAAACATATGGGGTGCCAAGGTTAGCCATCACTGCCCTAGATCCCCTGTTTTTCTAAAAGAGTACCTTTTTTAACTTACCCTGGAGCCAAGCCACCTGAGTAAGCACTTGCTTTTCTTTACAACCTTCCATTCAGCTATACCCTCCTTTCTGCGCTTCTTAGGTTTTCTTTCCCCCTTGCCTCAATCTTTTCATCACATCCTTCATCCATTTATTTTCTAAGAATACTCCTTCTAGCCTATCCCAGAGTACCCTTTGTAGCCAATCCACCAGGGTAAGCACTTGTTCTCTTTGCTGCCTTCCACTCAGTCATACAGTCTCCTCTTGGCTTCTTGGGTTTTCTTATGCATATTGCCCTTCTTTCTTCATCCTCAGCCTCATTCCACAAAAGCCATATCTTTACCTTCGTCTGCCCAACAGGTCACTAGTGCTATCTTCATTTTCTGTGATTTTACTGTAGTGTTTAGTGGTACATGTCTGTCAGGATGACAATACAGCAAGGTGAACATTCTCAGAACACAGGCTAATCAAATGTTTGATCCTGCAAGTAAACACTCTGTGTTGCTTCACTACAGGTCCTTTCTTTACTCATCAATGCCGCTTACAAACCCAGCCGGGTTTTACGTGAACTGGAATTACAAAATGAGCCATCGTGGCCTCAACATGCTGAGATACTAAAAGCCAAGTAAGTGTTATTAAAGACCTTTGTTGACACAGTCAACCCTTCTACACTTCACAAGCAACTAGAATGGTTTTCATGCATTAATGACAACCTAAGCTGATTAGAAATGATGTGTGATCATTTCCAGTTTGCAGCCTCAAGTTCCATCTGGTTGCTAACACTTGAACGCAGATCCTAAACACAAATCCTGCATTTTACAAAGTGCATGTGACCCACAAATGCTGGCAGCAAGAGGGGGGCTGGGGCTGCCCTGTACTGCAGGAGCAGAGGATGCCAATAGCCTATCCAGGCACATAAGATTGTGGGGCTCAGGCATAGCTTTTCCTTATATCCCAGCTGTGTGGAAACATAACATGCAGACAAAAAGTGGTAATACATTGCCCTTGCATTGTGAATTAGGTTCTTTACACCAATTTTATTCACCATTGATAAACGAAGGGTGGGTATGTTGTCAGAAGTCATTGAATCTTTTACTTTGCATTTGTCTTTCAGATATAAAGGAAAAACATATCGTGCCACAGTAGAACTGGTAAGAACATCAGACCAGGTGTCAGAATTCTGTAGGAAAACCTGCATCAAACTGGAATGTTGTCCAAACTTGTTTGGACCATTTATGGTTCTTGATCACTGCTCTGAAAACTGCTCTGTACTTACAAAGACCAAATATAGTAAGTCATAGTTCAGATTTCTTTATCGAATACATACATTTTTAATGAAAACCATGTTTCTTATTCCAGTGGAAAACCATACCTCCTGCCACTTAGATTACCAGTGCAATAGGCAAAATACTAGCAACCTGCAATGAGCAATCATTCTAATGCACAAATACCAGGATGTCAAGCTACTTAGGACTGATAACCTCTATGGAACTTGTCCACTGATTGGCCATTTTGCACACTCTTCAATACAAACCCCAAGTCAGTGCCTGATAAGGCTAGTAAAGGAAAGCCCACAAACACTACATATGTAGGATAAATGGGATGACTTTCAGCACAAATTGTAAAACTGTCAGTGCCTGCTAGAGCTTGTATTGCAGAGCCCATGACTGCTCCAGGGAGAAAGAATGAATATTGTGCAAATAAACCACATATTGAATCAACAGAATAAAAGCTTGGCAGAAACATATGAAACCTGTTCAGCCAATCAGTGAAGATGCTGTTCTAGCCAGTTAGTTATAGACATCATTTAAGTGATTGTAAACATTTTTTTTTTAATATCATGTTATACTTACCTGCTCTTTGCAATGGTTTTGCATAGAGTAGCCCAATCCTTCTCTTCCAGCATTCTGGATTTCTCCTCTTCATCGTGTGCTGCCATAGGAAGTCGCTTCTTATGGTGGCGCATATGCTGGCTTGATCCCGAGCCGTGCTGTGTGTCTATTGATGCAGACAGTGCCACTCGGCCCCGACGCTGCTCTCTCGTCACTGGATTGGGTTGACAGCAGCTAAAGCCGCTGGCAATAATCGCTTGTAGAAATCCAACATACTGGTTGTAATCAAGTCGATTGATGGATCGACTTGGGTACAATCAGCCTGCCCATAGATGGTTCGAAGCTCAGCGAGTCCCTGCTAAACTTGCCGAGACTCGAACCATCTATGTCTGGCTTTAGCTGAATCCCCATAAAACACTTGGCGTGGATTTGAGGGGCACTTCAACCTGTTGGTGGTGTTCAGAGAATACAAATTTGCTAGCAGGTAGAAAATAAGCATATCTTTAATAACATGCATTTAAAACGTTTAATAGCTGATTCCTTTTCAAACAGGATGGCAAATTATGTTCTAAAATATACTTGTCCTTTAGGGCTCTTTCACACGAGCGGAGCCCGTTTTAACGGGCTACGCTGCTCAGCAGGGATCCATTCGTTTATCCCCGCTGAGCCTGCGGATGACAGGACAGTCTCTGCACTCAGTGCAGAGACTGACCTGTCACAGCTCCATTCTCCTCTATGGGGGATCAGATGAACACGGACCGGCTGTCCGTGTTCATCCAATCCGCCAGACGGATGAAAAAAAGGGTTTCCATCCGTCTGTTTTTGGCAGATCGGAGCGGATTGGATGTCAGCGGACATGTCATCATCCGTTCGGGTCCGCCTGAAAAACTGACAGGCGGACCTGAATGATCCGCTCTTGTGAAAGGATCCTTAAGATTAAATCTATACAAGGCCTTATATTGAGGCATGCTTAAAATTTTTAGTGGAGGCAAAAAATAAGGTTGACATCTTGAACGTAACCCATACAACTGCATTCTGACAATATAGACATAGTGACCCAGTGAGAAAATAGATGTGGGAGCTGTCATTGCTAACTCATGG
>BLSH010328248.1:692495-721794 GCA_018402905.1 Glandirana rugosa
AAAATAAATTTTTACATTAATTTATTCTTAAGGTACACTGTAGTATAGGGGTGGAGAGGTGGAACAGGTTATTCTCTTACGAAACGTAAGTAACTCTTTTGTGTTTTGCTGGATACCCTGGCCTTCGATCAACTCCAGTGACGTCATTGCCACAAATGATGTCGCTAAATATGTCATCGAAGATCTCCGTGGGGTGCCCATACCATATATGTTTCAATGTAACCGCGTTCGTTAGGTCTATGGAAGAAATTTTACAAGTACTCTTTCCTCCCCCTCCCTCTGTGGTTCCTTGGTTTTAAACGACAGAGCTGCTAAAGTAAACTGTTCCAATACCAAGGTCGATGTATTTATTGCCTTTTATTTTGGTTCCTTGGTGTCTCCCTCCCCCTCCTTTCTCATGAACATTTTAAAGAAGGTATCTGGATTGCTTGCGCCAATGTAACTTTGTATATACCATACCCGTGGGGTGCCTCTAGAAGCTACTGTATAAATCGCTGTAGTAAACACCGTTACTGCAGTGACCTCAACTAGCTTCCGGTCCCATAGGTCGTTTTGTGTTTTCTCAATGAATGCAAAGCATTCTCTTATTGGACAAGGTGGAGAGGTGGGGATATGATGTCACATGGAATTCTTATTTAATTACATTTTTAAATAAAACCTTTCAGTTTTTATATTGCATACCTTATTTTAGACCCAGTGATAATGTAACTGGGCCTCTTTACTTCTCTGTGCAAGGCGGGAAGACCATGACTAGTCGAAGATAAGGGCAGGGTGCAGTTCCTAAAAAAAAAAATAATAATCAGCACTCCTCCCACAAATCCTCAGCTTTGATGCAAGCAATGGGCTGCCTATTAGAAGTTATGCAAATATCAATCAGTGAGTGTCAGTATGGATTAGTGGGTGTTCCTAGGCTGGCTGAAATGGCAAGCAGACTGTCCTAAGTAGCAACCACATAATGACCATGAATCAAATAACTCTATCTGACTTGCTACAGCTTCTAATGCATATTGTGAGACGCTCACAGTGTGCAGTGAAATCTGAGCGATTCAAGTACAGGAAAGGAGTCTGTACAGTTGTGCAAGACTAAAGAGTAGGCTGGAGTTCAGCTTTAAATAAGTTATGGATTCATATATAAGACCAATCTGATTAGGCTGATGAATTAGGAAATTAGCAGCCTGCATGTTAGCGATGGAATGAGGAAGGTGGAGACTCTGGGCTCTGAAGGCATTCCAACAGGTGGAGGCATGAGGGAATATTAGGACAGACAGCTATCTGGTGTTCTTGCCGCTCCTTGTGTTCAGGCAGCTAGCAACAAACGCAGATCTTAGAGTGGTTGGATAGTATTCATTTATTTCACCATATATTGTAAAGTCTATATATAACACAGATTTTTCCCCCGGGAAAAAAATTTCTTTGATATCCAGATGCCAATAATTACCTTTCTCATTCGTTCATTGACGGACGCAGCCTCTTATTCTTGACATGTGGGGTTTATGCACCTTTCACTAGGAGTGGACTAGGCAGAACGTAGTTCAGCTAAAAGCAGACACAGCCCCTCCCAGGGGGCAGTTCTCACTCAGCATAACCCCTCCTGCCCTGCTCAGCCTAGTGCAAGGAGTAGGACCTGGCTCCCTGCTGGGATCTGCGGTTCCCCGTTCTTTTTTCTCAAGACTTCTGATGAAGAATGCAATCAGGTAGCCGGCTGGATGACAGGCTAGTCTCCCCAGCGTGGCCAACGGACGCAAGCCGACCTTTAGTTGCTTGCGGGGTCTGCCGTGTCGGGCCTTGTTCCGTGCGGGGCAGCCTGCGGGTCAAACGTCCCGCTAGCGCACTTAGGACCGGGTCCTCGGGCTCGCGTCACAGGTGTCGCATGGCCGGCAGCTCCCCCTGAATCGGCGGGGTGGCAGGTCTGTCTGGGGTGGCAACCCGCTATGCCCATCTGGATAGGTAAGTACACCCCCGCTCCCCCCGGGGTGTTAGGCTGGCGAGCTGGTTCCCCCCCCCCCCCCCATGCTGCATGGCCGCTGCTCTTTTCCCCTCCCACCCCCTTTGGGGGTCCCCTGGCACGTGGGGGCCCTCTATTGCTAATCGTGGCCGCCATTTTGTTGTGGCCGGACGCGTGTTTTGGCCTCTAGTGTGCCTGGCAGCCATCTTGCGGTGGCCCATGCATTTCAGTACAGCCTGTATGTGTATGGGGGGGTGGTTCCCTGGCCTTCTGGCGCTGGTTTACCCCCTGCACAGTAGCTGTTACTGGTCACAGCCCTGTCCCTGCATGACATGTGGGGAAGGTTTGGTGTGCACAGGCCTGCCTTGGCAGCGGCACGCGCAGGGAAAAGGCATCATATGCAGCGGTGGGCAGCAGCAGCGGCAGAGCGGGTAGGTGGTAAGTCCCCCCGGAATCACCTTCCCGTGGGAGTCCTGCGCAGTCTTGGTGGGGGGTGCCTGGTCTCATGGTACTACAGGTCCCAGTTTGTGGGCCATGTTACCAGGGTGGGTTACATTGGCAGCCGATGCAGGTGCCGTCCACTAGACCTCTCCGTGGTGCTTAGGGACTACGAGGCGGTCCTGGGTTTCCCGGGCAGGGACATGGGCGTATGGTGGGCCGTACCCCCCTCCTGCCTCTGGGATGAGTCGGACCCCGACGGGGGCCCTCCTAGTTTGGGGGCCCCCTTTGGGATGTCGATGGTGTGTCCCGGTGTTCTCCTAATAGTATGGAGGGGTATGCCGCGGCTACTGCGGCGCACGGGAAGGCACCAGACAGCGCCTTGATCGTCAGCGGATGACCGGTGGTGGTTGTCCTGTGCTCTCGGTCAGGTTACTTCTTGTAGGGGGTAGCCTGGCCCACGTTTCAGGGTGGCCGGCACTGGTCTGCCCGGCAGTGGCCCCCTTCTCCCATGTCGGGGGCCACGAGTTCCGGTTTGGGGTGGTCCCTCGCGGGACGCTTAGCCCGGCCGTGTGGCTGTGGGTTCCCCAGGTGTCGGGGGGCTCACGATCTCGGGGGCTCAGCTGGGCAGGTAGTGGTTGGCTCATCTATGTCCCACAGTTGACTCCGTGGGTTTGATTCCCAGGTGCCACCTGTTGCAAATTTGCACTGTATGTTGAAAACTATGCAGACACTGATTACCGTCCTTTAGTGACACGCCGTCCTTAGGCCCGGCTGACAGGAGCGCCGAATCTGCTGCCCGATCTGGGTTGTTCTGGCAGGGTCAGCTTTCGCCCGGTATGGTTCCACTTGGGTGTTGTAAACGCTCTCGGAACGGGCTAAGCTTTCGCGTAGATGTCTGCTTCGCTAGGGTCCTGTTGGTCAGGCAGGCCCTGGCAGTTTTCCCTTCTCAACCAGGAGGCTCTTGGGCGGAAGTAACCCTGGCAGCATAAGTGCGATAGGCCAGGTGACAAGTCCTTCTCAGAGTGAAGGGTTGCCCCTACCCACGGTTTGGGTGGGGAGATGCCTGCGGTCGATGACTTTTCTAAATTTCGGTCTGCTGGGTGATTTTGTCTGGGTACAAAATGGGATTTTGTTCCCGTCCTCCCGGGCAGACCTCCGGCCTGGCTAGGAACCGGCTTCATCAAGGGGTGGATACCCTTGTCCCGTCCTTGGGGCGTACTATGATTTACTACGTCCTGCTTATGGTCGGAAGAGAACGGGGCCCGGGCGGTATGGCTCAGTGCCCCTCCACTGTCTGGTACGTGTACGTCTGGCCACCATGATGGCGCACCAGGGTCACTTCCTGGTTTATCTCGACAGGGCAGTGGCGCTCCCGCGTATCAACCTGTGTGCCCTACGCTGGCGTTTCCTGCGCCCTGCCGGTATTGGAGCGTCACTACATGGTTATGGCTCTCCCCGTTTTACCTGGTTTCTGCGCCTCGGGTCCTCGCCGGTTTGGTGGCCCCAGTTCTGGCTCGGTGAGGCTGAGGGGCATCGCGGTGGATGTGGCCGACCTGCTCTAGTGGGCGGAGTCGGCTCCAGCTCGGAGGGCCGAGGTGGTAATCGCCAGGCGCATGCCGTGGGAGTCTGGCTGGGCTACTTCGCTTGAAATCAGTGTGGAGGCTCTGGGTCTGATCCGAGATTCAGTCAGGATGGAGGTCTTTTCCTTCCTATGACCAAGCACATCCGCTTTCGTTGGCGGGTCGGTCCCCGCTGTCCCTAAAGTGGTTCCCCCTGACCCTTGCAGGTGGCTTCTGGGGCTCTGGCTTTCCTCCCTGGCGGCGGTCCCATTTGCGCAGTGCCATACTTCTGCTTGGCAATGAAATGTGTTCCTCTGCAGTGGGACAAGTCCCCCTCATCCTTGGTTCGGTTGATCAGATTGGACCGCCAGGCCAGATCCTCACTACTATGGTGGTTGCGGGCCCCGGCCCTGCATTTGGGGAAGTTGTTTCTTCCCTGTTTTTGGACAGTGGTCGATACGGACGCCAGTATGCCTGGCTGAAGTCCTGGGGGTGTTGGCGACCTAGGGTCGCTGGTTCCAGGAGGAGTCTCGTGTCCAGGTGCATTTGCTGATCTTCGGGCCATCTGGCTTTGCCTCTCCCGCTGGTCGGGGAGGCTGTAGTTTTGTCCTGTCTGAGCTCAGTCAGATATTGCCACGGCCGTGGCATATGTGGAGCAGCAGGACGGGACAAGGCGCTTAGCTGCTGCTTCGACGGTGGCTTTCATTCTGCGGTGGGCAGAACTTCACGTGCTGGTGATCTCCGCTATTTACATTTTAGGCGTCAAGAGTTGGCTAGTGAGTGCCCTGGTCATGTGAGGTTGGTTCAGGGGGGATGGTCCCTGAATCCGGCTGTGTTCCGGCAGATCTGTCTGCGGTAGGGTACGCCAGTCGTGGTTCGGCTGGCACCCCGGCGGACTCGGAAGGTACAGACCTTCGTGAGCTCGGGGGCCCGTTGGCTGATGCGACGGGTGCCCTTGCGGCTCTGTGGACCTGTCTTCGGTTCACCTATGCTTTTTTCCACCTTATGCTGCTCCCGCGCCTATGCACAGGATACAAGCGGAGGAAATACCGGACATTCTCGGCCGCCTTATTGGCCCCGGAGGCCTGGGTATGCCGACATGGTGCGGAATGCTCCCTGGCATCTCCCGCTTTGCGAGGATCTGCTTCCCAGGGCCCCATCTTGCACCCTGCTTTATCCTCGCTGGCTTTAACGGCCTGGCTATTGAATCCCAGGTGTTAAGGATAGGCGACTCTCTGATTCAGTGATCCCCACTATGCTCAAGGCGCGTAAGGTACTTCGCGTAAGATTTATCACCGCACCTGGAAGGCTTACATTGCCTGGTGCGAGGCGGGGGGATGGAACCCCCGTTCTTTCTCAGTGGCTCGGGTGCTGGCCTTCCTTTAGCAAGGCCTAGAGGACAAGTTGGCATTGAGCACGCTTAAGGGACAGATTTCTGCCCTGGCGATTCTTTTTCAGCGTCCTTTGGCGACGCATTCATTGATTCATACCTTTGTCCAGGGGGTTCGTCATGTCGCCCCCCAGGTACGGTCACCTTTGACGCCTTGGGACCCTAATCTGGTCCTCTCAGTGCTTCAGAAGCCGCCTTTCGAAAATATCAGGGAAAATTCCCTGCGCCTGTCTTCACGGAAAGTGGCTTTCCTGGTGGCTATTACATCCACTAGGCGGATGTCTGAGCTGGCGGCTCTGGCCTGTAAGTCTCCATACTTGGTCCTACATAGGGACAAGGCGGTTTTGTGCCCTTCTCTGTCCTTCCTACCGAAGGTGTTTTCTTCTTTTCACATCAATGAGAACATTGTCCTTCCTTCGCTGTGTCCGCGCCCATCTTATCCTAAGGAGGTTTTTTTCCATTCCCCGGATGTGGTTAGGGCTCTGCGGGTGTATCTGGCGGCCACGGCTTCTTTTTGGAGGTCGGATGCGCTGTTTGTCACAGTGGATGGTCCATGCAAGGGGATGGTGGCCTCATCGGCCACTATTTCCCGTTGGATACGACAGATGGTGACCTGTGTGTATGCTGTTCGGGTCCAGGAGCCCCCCTTTCCGGTCACGGCTTACTCTACCAGGGCGATAGTACTTCCTGGGTTTTCCGACATCAGGCGTCGGTTTCTCAGGTGTGCGAGGCGGCCACTTGGGCCTCGGAGCACACGTTTTCAAAATTTTACAGAGTTGAGGTTGCAGCGTCCGCGGATGCTGCTTTTGGCCTCAAAGTTTTGCAGGCGGTGGTGTGAGGCGCGTCTGGCGCTTCCCGGAGAACTCTTCTGTTGGGTGCTGTTGTTGTTGCCCACCCCTCGTTGTGATACTGCTTTGGGACATCTCCACATGTCAAGAATAAGAGGCTGCATCCGTCAATGAACGAATGAGGAAATAGGATTTTTTGACTTACCGTAAAATCCTTTTCTCTGAGTTCATTAATGGACACAGCACCCACCCCTCTTTTGTTGAGTTTGTACTGCTTGTTACGAACTGAGTAGGGCAGGAGGGGTTATGCTGAGTGAGGACTGCCCCCTGGGAGGGGCTGTGTCTGCTTTTAGCTGAACTACGTTCTGCCTAGTCCACTCCTGGTGAAAGGTGCATAAACCCCACATGTCAAGAATAAGAGGCTGCGTCCGTCAATGAACTCAGAGAAAAGGATTTTACGGTAAGTCAAAAAATCCTATTTTTCTGTTGGAAAATGAAACAGACACCTCGTGCACTTACACCACATTTTTTGTACTCATTGGCGAAGTCAGAGAGAAGAATGATCCCAGCAATTCAACAGCTTGGGAGAGGGGGTAACTATGGAGGATGTCATCTTTGTCAAGATTATATGCCTTCAAAATAAAATCTGCAGAGAAACTTGTACAAAGTAGCCATCAACATGAACACCTGAACAAATTGATGTTTAAGCTTGATGAAAAATAGTGCTTGTATGCTAAGGACTGCTTTTTGACTTTACTGCTTGATCTTCATGCATCACAAATAGTGCAGTGGCACAGTGGTTAGCAATCCTGTCTCACAACACCAAAGTCCTTGCTTCATATCGCTTCAGGGCTCTTGTCTTTGCTTGTTGGCTTCTTCTCCTTCCTAAAATCATGCTGGTATGGTGGTTCTTCCTAAATCAGACCCTGATGTGCATCTGTCTACAAAGATCTGAGCGACTATAACAGAGGCCCTAGAATTGCGCAATACAATAGTAGCGTAATTTTTAGTATTATATGACACATGCAGGTGTAATTGAATTTCCTCGTTTCAAAGGAATAGACGTGCAATACCATATTTTTTGTAACCTCTATTATTATGTAATGCTAGCATTTGTGTCATGAACTCTTGAAAACCTCATTGTGTGAGACTTCTAGATGAAGTGCAAGTTTTCAGCATCAAAAGATTACATCTTCCTTACAGCCTGCCTAATGTAAATATGTTTTGTATTTGTTTCATCCACTGTAGGGGAGTGGTGATGAGGAGGAGGAAGATGAAGATGATTCTCCTAGTGAGGAAAGTGTCCAGGAGCACCAGGAGGGCTCAGAACCTTCAGGAAAAGGGTCTTCATCCGCCTCACCAACTCGCAGTGAACTTTCACTGACTTGTGAGAAGAAAGTGAGACCATGGTTCCTAAACAGTGATAAACTTCTTTCAGCTAAGGTATTATACAAAGGGATTCCAGTGACATGGGTTCTTTTCCTCATAGGTATGATATTTGCATAACAAACACTGAAAACTTCATGCAAGGAAGTATAACTTTTATGGTGAAGGAAGACGATGCAGACTTCTTAACGTAAAAAAATCTTGTTTGTTGGCATTATTCACATACCTTCGCTGTCAAAGTTAGTGCAGCAGTGTTGGCCAATGGAGAGCAGATCCAAAATATTCCTTCAGATACGGGTACAAAGAGTGGGATTTGCCAAGGTATCAGCTGCAGCCAGGCCTCGTAGTACTGAGGGTTTGTGGTCCTCTTTGACCACTGTGCCAAGTATATTGATAATGGCGCTTTCTGCCTCACTGAGACCTTATATGGTCTTTGCTAAGTGGTGGATTTTAAGTGTTTTGATGTTGCTTGAAAAATTGGCAGGAAGCATAGGCTTCTGATGAATAGAGATGCATTGCAGGTAAAAAAAATGTGCATTTCCTTTTTTTTTTTTGGAGCCTGAAATGCAGATCACTGGTGCCATGCAGAACTTTTGCAGACTGTCAGTGTCAGCAGGCACGTTCACACGGATAGGAAGAATCAGTGAACTACCACAGCACCCTGGTAGTTCATTGAGAACTATAAGCCAACACCCTCAAAGAATGTTGGTACTTGCAGCTCATTCATTCATAAAACTCTGTGAATGAATGACATAGCCATGTGGGAGGAGCCTCACGGCCAAGCTCTTTTAAAAAATTGACAGCTGGTATGGGGAACTTCTCTCGGTTCTGCTGTCATGCAGAGGCAGCAGATCCCAGAGCAGCTGCAGGAGGAACGGGCACAACTTATCATTTAATAAAGCTTAAAACACATAAGTATCAGAGCTGAAACAGGGTATGAACATATCAGCAATCCACACATCTTACTAGCTGCATACTTGTTCCAGATCAGTTGTATTTTATGTATCATATGTATTATTGTTATTTCTTTGCAGGATATCCGTATTGAAGTTACGGAACCTCTGGCACTGAATGGAAGCCCGCTGGACTGGACTGTCACTGATGTAGTAGAGTACATCAAGTCGACAGACTGCTCACATTTGGCTAAACTTTTCCAAGACCAGGTAAGGAAACTTCTCAAATTCATGGTGTTTAGTTCCACTTTAAAGTTTAACTCCACTTTTGTTGAGAAAAAAAAATCCCCTCTGGGTGATCTTTTGTACATTGCAGGGTTTTAACAAACTTTGTTGCAGATTCCTACCCTTTGTTATTCTGAAGAAATAGCTGCTTGGCTGTGTCCATGTGCAGAGTGAATCTTTATGAAAATGGTTTTATAATTATCAATCAGCTGCTGTACTCGCAGGGCTCATATGAGGAAATTGGCAAGGTCTGCATCCCTTTAGACGTGATTTCCCTTTGGAAGTATCTTACCAAAAATTACATTTTTATTGCAGGGGGTGCTTAAAATTTGACTTCTGGGAAAATCAGTAAGCTAATCATTGAAGCTGGAAGTTACATTTTCCGGGGGTGTTCTGTACACCATCTGTGTACAGAACACCTCCAGGTAGCCATATTGCATTGCATTTTACAGAAAATTACAGCCCTGCAGATTGAAAAGGAAAGGTCATTTTTCATAACATTCAATTACAATATGACGTGTCGCAATTGTATACCCTATATTTTTTTTTATGTGCTAATTTTATGTCCCCACAAAAGTGGAGTTACCCTTTGAGTTTTGAAAATTAAATCTTGAAGCTGATTGGTTGCCATGCACAGCTGCTTCAGATTGCTGCAGTTTTAGTAAATTTTCCTCTGTCTTCACCTTCTGCTCGACACACCTAGAACCAAAGGGCACTCCCACTGTTGATCAATGATCAAGTCGGTTGTTTATCTCTTTTTGGCTGAAATTTTTTTTTCACCATCAAGACCTTGATCAGTCAGGTGAATCACCTTTCAAAGGGGTGGAATATGTTTAGATCAGCAGCGAATCTGTCAGACGATCACCTGCTGACCAGAGCAGAGCTGGCTGATGACCAGTTCATGTCCACTCGGTTTCTGCAGAACCAACATGGACAAAACCTTCTCTGCTTTATGAGTGGCCAAGTGTAAATGGACGCCGCTTGGCCAAGTGTAAATGGACACCGCCTGTCCATTTAGGCCCGACTGCTCTTTGATCTGTCTAAACAAAGGGGGACGGACCCCCTTCTGTTTGTTTTTAAGTGGACCGGATTGGATTGGAGGCAGGTGGATGTAAATGGACACAATTTTGTTTACACCTGCCGGTCCATGGGGGTGAATGGAGCATCCGTTCAGGTCTGCCTGAAAAATTGACAGGCAGACCTGATCAGACCCTTTGTGTGAAAGGAGCCTTATTCACAGCAGTGCTTGTTCCCCATAATTTGTGAAAGGGGATGTGTCCTTTCCCTCCAATCAGGGCTCAGAACTGTCGGCTGTGTGAAGACTTCAGATCCCTGCCCCCGCTCCTAGAAGTCCTTTCTTTATGTTTTTAGATCAATCTACAGAAAAAATGGCAGCAGATACGCAGCTACAACTTATAGCAAGATTTGTTTCATATCTATGTATCACCTAATGCTAGTCACCGTGTACATGAAAGGGTTTACAACCACTTTAGCTGAACAGAATATGGAATACAGCCACTCGGTGGGGTTGATTCACTAAAACTGGAAAGTGCAAAATCTGGTGCAGCTGTGCATGGTAGCCAATCGGCTTCTAACTTCAGCTTGTTCAATTAAGTTTTTATAAATCCTGGAAGCTGATTGGTTTCTATGCAGAGCTGCAGCAGATTTTGCACTCTCCAGTTTTAGCAAATCAACCCCTGTGTTGTCTGCACAGTGTCCGTCTAACCCAGTAAGGAAGAAAAGGTGCATTGTCATATGAAAGAAATTTTTAACATTGTAAAAATGATAAGACAGATCATTTCAGCATTGCATTATACTGATCTACTGTATAGAAATAAATCCGTTCTTGTGTTTACATGCTTTTCTTCTGCTTTCTCAACCAGGAAATTGATGGGAGAGCGCTGCTGTTGCTCAGTCTACCTGCTGTACAGGACTGTATGGACTTGAAGCCAGCAATGGCAATTAAACTGTGCTATCACATTGAACGAGTGAAACTGGCATTCTACCAAAGCTTATCTAGCTAGGTTGCTGTGCTGTATGATGGTGAAGATAATTTGATTGGGCCTGGTAGAACCTCTGCGGACTTGTACGAGCCTTAAGTGATTTGCACTTTGTATAGAACTGTCATTTTGTTTACATGTCTTTACAGAAATTTCCATCCAGGCCTTGAAAACTTGAGAAAAGACAATAATTGGTTACTTGTAATATTTGCTACCTAATTTAGGTGTGGTTGCAGCACCTAATCATGACCTTTTTAAAGAGTTTCTCAGCACAGCTGGAGATTTATCTTGCTTGAAACCAAAGTGTTCAATTACTTAATGCTGGAACCACACTTGTACACTTTGGCATGATGTGTATTCTGTGAAATAAAAGTAATGCACCAAACACATATCAACATTGGTTGCACATATTCTAATGCCTTGAATGCCAGATTAACTCCCATTTCACTCTTGTTGATTTCAGTGGAAAATGCATCTGACAAAAATGCACAAATGTGGTTTCAGCCTAAAGGATTAGTGCAGTTTCTCATGAAATTGCACCATACACACCCCATTATCGAGCTATCTATTATCCTCTATAAAGGGGAGCACATGCGCTGTCATGCTGAGACATCAGATTCCCAGGAAACTTGAAAGTCACTTCAACATGCAGCTGAAATTTGCTTATGAACCAAGTAGTTTGCCATAGGTGGTGATGGGGGCAGGGGGAGGTATGTATGGTTGACTTTCATGACAAAGTGCATTTACCTTTTAAAATGTGATGTGACTATAATGCAACAGGGTACATAATTCTTTGTTTGAAAATGCAAAATGTGTACATGGCAAATGATTCATTTTATATCTTTTGTCAGACTATTGAAAATCAATATATATTTATCTGACACTACTGACAAATTGTATAATTTATATTTAAGGATGACTTAAATTCATTTAGATCTTTTTTTTTTAGTTGTTGGCATGAAAAACTATTTTGTCACTTCTTTTTTTATTAGTCGAACATGCAGTAGATATTTTCAGTTGCTTTAAAATGATTTCGGTAGCTGAATGTAAACAGGATAGATATGATGCAAAAATAACCTGTTCACCTGTTGTGTTTTTTTTACCTGTTTTCACTGGTCATATGTGACTGGATCAAGGAGAAATATGCTTGACCTATGAAACTTTTTATGAAGCCTAATATTGCCAATTACCATTTCTGTATTTTACTTAGTAACGGGTTTACTAAATATTGCATTGAGCGTGCCCTTTTTCTGATTATTAAATGTATACCTTAGGTGTAGCTTTTAATACATGTAAACAAAGTCACAAACAAAATCAAGTTGGGTACTTAAATAAAAAAGTAGTCAAGGTTAGCTTCAGAAAAAAAACACACATCAGCTACTGCACACCTAAGTATATAGTGAATATTTTAAAAGAAATCCCCATCAGTACAACTTCAGTTGCATATTGCTCTGGATCTACTAAGTTTTGATGTGTGGTTATTTATTGCACCTAGGTCTTTCAGTACATTTTTGTAGTGTGTTTTTGATGTTTTCATTCTTTGTGCTTTTTATAGGATGAAGGAGGCTTGACTTATATATGTAAAACTATCAAAAACAAAACAAAATCAAATTTTAGATGTGCTTTCCATGCATTTCCCCTGAAGTGTATGGTGCAAGAAGATGCTATGCTGCACCAAAAAGAAACAACTGCACCTTTTCAAAAAATCACACTGAACCATATAGAATGTGATTTTCCATTGTCCTGCATGGCAGCGCTATAGCAGACACAGGAGAAATCACACTAATGTGAATGGGGTCTTAAGCCTAGTACACACGGGGGGAACGTCGGGCAACATTCAAGCCCGTATGTATGTCAGTCAGTCCAACAGAAGCCGGCCGTGCTGCAAAATCAGCAGTTAACCGGCTCCCGATAAGTGCAGTGTCAGAACACAATAGCTCAGCGGGGGAGATCGCTGTACTAACATTGTATAGTTAGTACAGTGGCTACAACCTGAGCTGTCAGTTTGTTTTCCTTCAACTCGCTGGGTTGAAGGAAAAAAACTGATAGTGTGTACTAGGCTTTAAGGTATCCTGTATTTTTTTTGTATCATATGCCTCATTTGACTTGTCTAGGTGTGTGGCAGGTTTACTCTACCGTAACAAAGTACTCAGAGTGTAACCTCAAAATATGTTACTTTCCATCACAAGAGTAATGATGCCAAGCCAGCCAACTAGATCCAACAATGGAAAAAAAATGATCACTAATTGGTTGCTGCTAGATTTATTTTGAAGGCGCCAACTCATAAATGTACTTTGCTTAAAGTGGTAGTAAACACTTTAAATGAAAAAAGAATTTGTCCCCCTGCAGGTTAATGTCATAATTTGCACGTATGCATTACATGCTTGCACATTGTCAGACTTACCTGGAAAGCAAATCCCTCCAGTGGCTCGTTCTCACCTCTGACAGGGCTTCCTTCTGGGTTCATGTGCTTCAGCTGTTTGAATGTCTGAACTGCATTGACAAAATTCCTGTGCATACTCATGGGAGTCACAATCTCACCACAACGCTCTGAATGGACACACACGAGAGTGGCATTCATTTAGAGCACAGTGTACATACGCCTGTGACATCACAGGCTTCTACAGATGGAAATATCTCCTAAACAGTGCATGTCCTATAATAAGGCTTATCTGTAGGTACAACTGAAAAAGTGGACTTTACTGTGGCTTTAAAGGAAACCTGTATTGAGGGACCCAGCATAGGTTTTCATTTAACTGTGATGTTGGGGAAAGAACTAAGGGATCACACAGGCTTGCACACAATGATGAGCTCTGAAAATCTATTAGCCAATGCCATCATATAAATGAGTTAGACAATGTATGCACTTGTCTTCTGTATTTATACAAATTGGATATAGATGACATCCATTTAAACAAAACCCAATGTGGTAACAAGAAAAACAGAAAACTTTTTTTAATGAAAACTTTATCTCAAAATGTGATTAAATTAAAAGTGGATCTGATTTTATTCATGGTATGTGCTGAACCCATTAAATCTGCATATATTTTCCCATGATTCAGTGGACATCAAGCCATAATATTATACTTTCATTCCCACTTGAAAAGCAGTGTTTACATTTTTTTCAGCTGGTGAGGTAGTGATAAAAGGTATAGCATAGGCAGGCAAACAACCCTGTCTTAATTGGCATATATTCCAAAATACTAAGTAGCTTTCAAGTTAAGGCAGTTGCTTGCATATGGCTGTATATTAGATGTAAGGCCGTAGAGAGCAAAATACGCTGGTTGTTGTGGCTCCCAGGAGCCACAGCTGCAGTGTATATTCGCCCATGCACATACACTACAAAATACAGCATGCATATCTATGTGCACTTAAATGCTGGCATTTGTATGCACATGGCCGTGCATTGCATTTTTGTAATGTATTTCTATAGCCAAAAACACAAAGCTGTGGTTCCTTGGAGCCACAACAAGCATATTTTACTGTGTACAGGAATACCCCTAATATACGAATGTTTGCAAGAAGCCTTAGTGCTAAATCTTTGACAAAATCCTTTTGTATATGTTAGAATTATATGATACAGCACCTTCTGAGACAAAATATACATATTGTTTAGATTTGAGATGCCAAGTGTTGGTGGGCTTTTTTTGATACAGGGATCGCCACTAACATATATGTTTGTAATAGAACCCTGTAGCCTTTATTTTGGAATTGGTCATGTGTAATCTGCATGCTCTCTAGAGAAGAACAATAGAACCCTTTTGTTGATAGCTGATCCTCACACCTACAGAATATGGCAAAGAATATATGCACACACTTCCAAATTGAGTTCAGGTGTTTCCAGTGATGGGTACTGTAATGTTAAAGTGTTACATTTAGAAAGTGTTCCATCGCAACCAGTTTGGCCTTTTCTGTTTCAGTGTGACTGTTATCCTGTGCACAAAACTAGGTTCATTAAGACATGGTTTGATGAGTTACATAGTTTATAAGGTTGAAAAAAGACAAAGGTCCACCCAGTTCAGGCTATGTATGTGTGTGTGATTTTTGTTCTCTAACAGTCCCCATAGTTCTGTGTTATCTGCTTCCTGAGGAAGACATCTAAACATATATTTGAAGTTGTCCACACTCTCAGCTAGTAGCACTTCCTGGGAGAAGGAGTTCTGCATTTTTACTGCTCTGAAAGAAAAGAACTCTTTCTGCAGTCTAAGGTTAAACCTCTTTTCCTCTAACCTCAAATCATGGCTGCATGTCCTCTTCAGGGACCTTAGAGTAAGCATTTTTATCTCAGTTACTGGAGTTATCTTTTGATAATATTTTTGCACTGTTATCATATCCCATGTTAAGCACCTCTTCTCCAGAATAAATAACTGTAATCTATGTAATAAATCCCCATAGCCAAAGTTCTCCAACCATCTTGCTTTGTTGCCCTTTCCTGAACCCTTCATAATTCAACAATGTCTTTTCTGAGGATTGATGAGGCGAAACCAGGGTAAAGGGGTAGAATTACTGATTTATCTCCTGAATGTATGCCCTTTTTTAATACATGAGAGTATTTTACTACCTTTCTCAGCTGTAGCTTGGTATTGCTTGCAATTTCTATGTCTGTGACCTACAATTACCTCAAGAGCCTTTTAAATCACTGATTCTCTCATGGGAACTCATGGAAGCCCCTTCTAACGTGCTTGTGTATTTTTAGCACCCAAGTGCATAACTTTACATTTCTCAATATAGAACTTCATCTCTCTGTAATGATGTTACATCCTGTGCTCAACTTAGTTCCCTGTATAAAGAGGAGTTTTGCCCCCCCCCCAAGAAAAAATTAAAAGTCAACAGCTACAAACACTGTAGCTGCTGACTTTTACTATTAGGCCTCATGCGCACAGGATGTTAAAAAAACGAGCTGTAAAAGCTAGTACCGACGCCAGGAAAAACGTCAGTTAAAACCGCAATCATCGGTTTGCATTGACATCAATGTGCGTTGTTCCACGCTAGCTTTAAGTCTCTCTGTCTCTATTCAAAATCATTGGTTCCCCATGGGAGCCCATTGATTTGAATAGAAGTCGCTCCAAAAGTTGGATCATGATGATCCGACTTGTGGTGTAACTTGTGTGCTGCTAATCTTGAAGGGAAACTCCACAAAAAAATTTGAAAAGAATTTGCGTTGGGTTCCCCCCCCCCCCCAAGACTATACCAGACCCTTGAGTCTGGTATGGATTTTAAGGGGAACTCCCACTCCAAAAAAAATGGCGTGGGGGCCCCCCCAAAGATTCATACCAGACCCTTATCCGAGCACGCAGCCCGGCCGGTCAGGAAAGGGAGTGAGCGCCCCCCTCCTGGATCATACCAGGCGGCATGCCCTCGTCAGGCAGAGAAATGCCTGACAAGGCTTAACACTGTGTATACAAGGTTAAGCCATGTTTTGCCACGTTTAGCTGTGTTTTACGTTTCTACAGCTCGTTTTTATAGCTCCTGGAAACACAGGCTGTTGTTTTTTTCTACTGCTCCTAAACGCTTATGTCTCCAAACGCCTCTGACAGTTTGTGTGCATGGACACATAGGCTAACATGGAGGTGCTTTTTAGAGGCAGTTAAAAAAAAATTCAAACGCCCCTAACAGCAGCTGTAAAAATGCCCTGTGTGCATGAGGCCTTGGGGTAATTACCTGTCCAGGCAACCAGCGGTGCCCTCACCCGAGCCGATTCTTGAACCGACTCTCAGGAGCTCCCGCTGCCATCTTGGCTAAGGGAAGACTTGCGGCTTCACAGCCGGTTTCCTACTGTGCATGCGTGAATCACGCTGCGCTTAGTGGGCCAACTGCAGGGGGAGGAGGGGCCAAAATCCCCTGCCCCCCAAAAAGTGCCAGATGTGGCAGCGGAGTGGGGGGGTGGAGGCAGGCAAGCGGAGCTTCCCTTTTTGGGTGGAGTTCAGCTATAATTTGGTATCCTCAGCAAACACTGACACTGAGCTCTTAATTACAGCTTTATGTCATTAATAAACAAACTGAACAGCATTCGCCTTAAGACAGGACATACCACTCACAACTTTAGATCTTTTAGAGAATGCTTCTGTTATCACTACTGTAAATGCCAATTGCATTCTAGTTCTGCTCATTCAACATCATTATCTGATTTTGGGCGAATGGGCACAAATCCTCACAGACACACTTTAAAATCTTGCAGAAAGCCTTCTCGGAAAAATGAAGGCGGTTATAGCTGCAAAAGAGGAATAGGATGTTCAACAGGCTCATAAAGGTGTGATGATCAGCTCTCTGAAAACTTAGTCATTTATTATAATTTGGAGTATCCTCAGTGTTGTAAAAGCAGATCAACTGGGTTGATGGGCTCACCCAGTTACCTCTCTCTGTTGCACCTGGCATTGTCAACTGGGACAAAGCTCTCACTTTTTTCTTAACATACAGTGAGGATAATTTTACTAGGACTAGGGCAGACAGAATCTGAAGCAGCTGTGCATGGCTGCCAATCAGTTTCTAGCCTTCATTTTTTCAAAGTCTAAAGCGTTTGTTAACCCAAAAAAAAAATGCTGCTCCTGTCTCTTTAATGTGCAATTAGCAACACAGTGCTTTTGCTTTTTAAATGATCCCTGTTTGATAATGCCAGGTCATGACTCAGCACCCCCCTCCATGTACTGACTCCCCCTATATATCACTTTTCTTGAGAGCCCCGTGGTCTATGCAGTCTGTCACTCCCAACTCTCCTCTCTCCTGTGTGCCTGTCTTCAACTCCCCCCTCCTCCCTCTTCCTCTCGTAGCTTCTCCTCTCTGCTCTCATAATTAACTCTGAGGCTTCATGCACACAGGACGTTAAAAAAAAAAAAAGTCCTAAAAACATCAGTAGTTTATCAGTGATTTTTTTTCAGCTTTTATTAGCGTTATATTACCGGCGTTTTTGCGAGTTTTTTTGTGTTTTTGAAGGGCCAGCATTTTTTTTTCCTCAATTAATTTAAAATGACCAAAACAGCATTTTTACAGCTGAAAAATGTCTCTCAGAAACACTGGTCTTGGGTTTTTTGTCATCCGCCGGCTCAGCAGGGATAAACAGGCATAAACGTCAAAACGGGCTCTGCTCGTGTGGAAGGTGCCTTAGGCTGCATTCACACAGGGGCGATCCAACTTCAGACGCGACTTTGCCTGGCAACTTGCAGGCAACTTGGAAGCAACTTGGAGGCAACTTGCAGGCAACTTCAAGCTTGACTATGCCAGGCGACTTTGCCTGTGGCCAATCAGAGAAGGGAGGGAGGGGGTTGCCCTGGATAAATTATTTTCTTTTCACTGTAAAGTCTCTTCCATTTAGATGGGGGATCCGACTTGGAGGCAATTTCTATATAATTCTATGGGCACAAGTCAAATAGAAGTAGTACAGGAACCTTTTCTGAAGTCGCTCCAACTTCAGTAGTGTACATTAAGACAGCTCCCATTCATTTCAAATGTCAGGCAACTTGAGGCGACTCAAGTCGGAACGCAAGTCGCCCCTGTGTGAATGGGCACTCAGCCTAGGTTCACACTGATGTGGCTTAGAAATTGTGCGAGTTCAGCTGAATGCAGTCCAGCTTTCGGGGGCGATCTGACAGACATCTCTGCAGGTTCATGTGCAGATGTACAGAAACTACTTTTGGGAATCGGTGTGGCGCCGCAAAGTCTGCGTCTCACCGATTCGTACAGTGCCATTGTCGGCAATAGCCACCGATTTGGCATGTGATTTGACAATGTAAATGTGCTGAAAGAGGTGGTCTAGTAATCTGTTTAGAAAAAAAGAAAGAGTTGTAGTAGCAATAATATTAACAATATTTTATATTCTTACATCATTGGTAATGCTACTAATTATAAGTATTCTGTATCTCTTATCCAAGCGTAAAGTGATTGTAAAGGTACATTTTTTTATTTTTTAAAAAACAACCATGTCTATACTTACCTGCTTTGTGCAAGGGGTTTGCACAGAGCAGCCCCGATCTTCCTTTTCTGGGATCCCTCGGCGGCACTCCTGGCTCCTCCTCTTCATCGGGTGCCCCCACAGAGAGCCGATTTCCATGGGGGGCGTCTGTGTGGGCGTGCTCCCGAGTCCTGCTGCTGTGTCTATTGACACAGACAGCAGGACATGACCCCACCCCTGGCTCCCAAGTCACTAGATTTGATTGACAGCAGCAGGAGCCAATGGCTACTGCTGCTATCAATCTATCCAATGAGGACCTGAAACAGCGGCTAAAGCTGCTGGGCTCATGCTCGTCACGAGAAAGATCAGGTTCGGCTAAGAAATAGGGGGGCTCTGGGAGGCAGCTGCAGCAAGTGGAGAAAAACCACGAGACTTTACAACTCTACGTTTTTGGGGTTTTTTTCCATTTAGATAACAAACATGTTATACTTACCTGCTCTTCTGCAGGCCCATTGGCACTTTTGGCTGCTCCTCCTGTGTGCTGTGGATGCACTTGTGCAAGCTCGCTCCCAAGCTGGGCTGTTTGCATCCATAGACACACTCAGCGTGGCTCAGCCCTGAACCCCCAACCACCTCCCTCCTCACAGGATTTAATTGACAGCAACAGGAGCCAATCTCCACTGCTGCCTCTTTGTGGTTTGCATGCAGGACAACAGAAGAATGGGGCTGTGAGTGGAGAAAGAGCTGGATTGACAAGTGTCCTTTTTGGGGCGGTGCACTTTAAACTGTGGCTTCTATTGCAGAACTAAAGCATTTTTTGCACAACTACACATCTTTTCCTGCCCTCTCCGTTTTTATCCAAGGAGACACTGTGGGTTTGATTTACTAGAACTGAAGAGTGCAAAATCTGGGCAGCTCTGCATAGAAAACCAATCCGCATCCAGGTGTTTTTGGGGTTTTTTTTGTCAAAGGTTAAATGAACAAGCTCCAGTTAGAAGCTCCAGTTAGAAGCTGATTGGCTACCATGCACAGCTGCACCAGATTTTGCACTCTCTGGTTTTAGTAAATCAACTCTAACAAGCAGGGTTAATTTCAGAGCTGCTACCTGGGTTCTTAGGGCAATAAATCTAAATTAAAGCGGCTAAAAATGCTGTTTGCTTACTTGAGAAAGCCAGGGGTATTTGAGACTAGCAACAAAGATCCTGAATAATCCTCCTCTGTATCTGAAGTCAGCTCCTCTAGTCTACCTCCCATACCTGATACAGTACTTGATCTGTAAACATGCACACCGGTATAATTTTCCTCTACAGCCTCTCTGATTTCCCCTACCAACTCCAGGTCCTATAGTAGCTATGTGGGTTTCTATAGCTATAATTATGCTAATGAGTATCCTAGAAAAGCCGCCAACTAGAAAAACTCCCCTAATTTTATAAAGTTATACATACTAAATGTATCATTGCTCTGAGTCACTTGTGTCTTAACCCAGTTCCATTCTGTCCATGTTCTAAGAGCCCCAAAGTTTAACTCCTTTTGACACCTTGATCCAGATCCACAGAACGCAAACCTCTTGCATAAAATAAAGCAGACTAACTTTGATTTTGGCCCGATGGCAGTGTCAGAGGAATGCAGTTAATGATCCAAAAACATTCCTTGGATGATCTTTTATTCAGAACTCTATGATATGGCTGTTCGATGCTCTAAATGAGTCATTAAGCAAAGCGATTTCTAACATTACCATTTGATATGCTATTCTATATTTTTAAACAGTGTTCTAATCTTGCAGTCTGTAGTGCTTTTACTGAGCCATTATTTTGTAAATTATATGAGCATGTTTGTCTGGTAGGGTTTTTGCTGCTATATAATGTATGTAGCAAAAGTAGAAAGAATAACAAAATATGAGAAGTGACATGATACTCAAAGTGCAAGTGCTTAAGCTGTGTTGCCCAACCTTACTTCACTATTGAGTCTCTAATGGTGGGAATTCATCACATAGTGAATCAATAGGGACAAGCTCCTTGGAACTTGCACCTTTAGGCTACTTTCACACAAAGCGCCGCTAGTTTTCGTGGCACTTTAGCACTGTTTCAGCAGAGTTTTTGCGGCGCTTTTTGGGTGCTTTAAAAAAAAGTAAAATGTCTCGTTTTGCGGTGCTGTATACAGCGCTCCCAACCCACCCCAAAAATGCTGCGTGCAGGACTTTTCGTATCGCAAGCACACCACCCCAGTGTGAAGAGACACACTACAATGAATGGAAGGCGCTTTTTAGAGGCTATTTCTATCGCTAAAGTGCCTGAAAACCGCCTCAGTGTAAAAGTAGCCTTAAAAACAGGTCAGCATTTGCAGCTTCCCTTATTTTCATTCTGTAAAATGAGGCTGATCTGTGAAAACTGAAGTTAAAGGAAAAGGATGGCTACTTAGAGCAACTTAGTGAAGGAAACTCACATCTCAATTAGCCAGAGAGAATATTACGTGCAAGTCTTTCATTCCCTGCTCTTTTGCACAAAAAATTCACATCTTTAGTAACTGGAACCTGCGCAAAGCAAAACTATATAAAGCAATGCCTGTAAGGTCTACGCAACTATCCATCTTTTAGCTTTTATTCTTATACCAGCAGTGGGAATATAAAATGTGAAATCTGATTGGGATCTTATGGGAAACGCCTATAGTTTCTTCATTTTTCATAAATCTGATTCCTTTAGTAGAAGTTAATTATAATTTTTGTCACAAAATACAAACCAGCAGAGCATTAAATCTTACTTGGACAAAGGTTTTTAACAGGTTGTTGTTCTGTGCATACCATTAAGTAGTGGTTTTGTTTTATTCTAATTTTTGTTCTCATTTGTATCTTACAAAATGGCAAAGTCCGAATGATGTACATTTCAACTTCCTTTTGGTTAGAGAAAATAACTGTGTCTTATACATTATTTATTTAACATTTACAGTGTGAGAAAAGGATGAACTTTTCATATTTGACACCTTTTCAGCAGAAATTAAGCTTGAAATTATCCTTTTTACATTTTAGCAATTATAGGCTGGGGATACTCAGGCAATTTTAGGGTCTGTGTGGATGGTATCCGTAGGGACTCTCCTGAGAGCATTTAGAATTCAAATACAGGGGCATTTACCTGTGGTTGATCTGCATTTTAACTTCTTTAAATTAGTTTTTCATTCACAAAGACCTGTATAGTAATATAAAACATGTTTTGAAACACACAAAAGCCCATCAACACAGACCCTTAAGCCCCATACACACGGTTCGACGGTTGTATACAACAGGTCGTACTCACGACCATTGTATGCAAAATTGATCGTTCGTATTCGCGCGATTTGAACAGACGAACATACGACGGTTGTACAAGGGAGTTGTATGAGCAGACTATAAAACTTGTATGAGCAGACTCAAAAACTTGGTCGTACCAACAAGCTCTCATACGACCGTTGTATCGTGTGTACAGAGCAGTTGGTACAACAAAGTTATATTGTGCAAAACACGCATGCTCCAAAGTCAGGAATGGCTAGATGCTAATTACATGCACCTGAACGTTCTTCTGCGGACGTACGATCATGTAGTACAGTCAGTATGCTACATACAACAGCCAACATACGATTTACGAGGATCATACTTACGATCATCGTCCCGTGTGTACGGGGCTTTACTCTCTTCCTACTGAGAGATTTCAACAAATTCTTGACAGTCACCTCATTAGCAGCAAATTGATTTCAGTGTGCTGCAAGTAGGGTGATTTGTGTCTTTGTGGTTAAATCTTACTAGCGAGAGAATAAAATGGCACATATGGACCTGGCATGAAAGGAAACTAGAGCTGCAATAAATATAAAGGCTGCTACTGCCAACCTCTTTGTGAAAATACTAGCTCTGTGGCAGTCTTGCTGATGCTTTGCCATCTATACTTTGAGTTAATGATCCATAATTGGCATCAAGTAAAATCAGAACTTGGACTGGGTCAGTGACTAAGAATGTATTGAAGCCATGATATCCGCATGACAGCCAGAGAACAAGAACTTAGGATAACTCGGCAATGGCAGCCTTTGTGTTTTTCTAAGCAAAGGTTGACTTTAAAGAGTAATGTTTGTTTTGTCGTTCCTATTTTATTATTTTTGTGGAGGATAGTTAATCTATGTATATAGCACTGTATAAAAGAAAACACAACTCGATTATATGACCTTGCTTTCCATACATTTTTGGTTTTTAATAAATTTCTAATATTTTATCTTTGTTGTGATTCTTTAACTCTGTTGTCTTTATTTATATTATTACTATAAGTGTTGTAGTATGACAGACCCATCGTGGCATGCAGATTTGAAGCACTACATTGTGAAAATAAATAGAAGCTGTCTGCTTCTATTAGCCCATTATGTAGTATGTAGTATGCACTGTAAATGAGCAAATATTTAGATAGGCTTGGCGATATATAAGGCTAAGCACTTGTACCCATGTGCCATGGCCTTAAAGTAGACCTGTGATAAGGCTATGGGCATATTCTTAAAGCAGTCGTAAACCCTGCCAGAAAAATTAACACCATTCACGAAGTTTACCGTATCATTACTAAAGACTCTATACGCCTCTATTACTATGCCTAATGTGTTTCACAGTGTAGGCCATTTTTTCCAGCACCTGTTGGGACCATCTTGGATTATGTCTGGCATTTTCCATTCTCCTGCTGCCACCCTCCATTGACATCCATCTATGGGCAGACAGAGCCAAGCCTCCCTTTCAGTGCAAAGTGTTTAAAATCAAGTAACATTGTTAGCCATGTGGGGTTTCAGGAAGTAAGAGGACAATCCTAAAACAAAAAAAGGGAGGTGGCACTTTAAAAGGAGTATACACACCCAGTGGCATCACTGCTTACATAGGAATTTAGGAAGTAGGAGAAGAATTGCAAAAGCAAATGCCTTGCAATAACTGTTATCTCTATCCCTGGCAAGGATCTCGCCCTGCAGATTGGGCACGGGCAGGTGGCCGGGTCTGAACCTTCAACTGCACTTGCACCAGTGATGTCACCAGAAGTAGTTATAGTGTTAGATCAGCATGGGGAAGGATATAGATGATCGTGATGCTGTCTGCTAATAGTATGTATTATGAGCTTCCTGATGATAAAAAGTTGGATATTTGAGTTTATATACACTTTAACAAACCCCCACTGATGTTTATAGCTGTATACATGGTAGATGAATTCATGGCAGAACACTAAACTTTTTAAAATTCTTGCAAAGCTCCTGCTTTGTTTAGAATAGAGAGTGGAAGCCTTGAATGATGCTAAGTCAAATCCTCTGAGAGAGAAGGGCGGTGAGCTGGGCTGTTGAGAGAATCAATTCAGGGATTCTGCTTTGAACTTCTAAGATGAATTGCTACATAGTGCCTGCAGCTACAGAGCTTAGTAAGGATTGAATTCCAATGCCTGCGCTTCAATTGTGCCCCAGGTTTGGGTTTGGCCTGAAAATAACAAAGAACTCTTGGCTTCAAAAGCAGTAGTCATCTTTCCAGAATAAGATCAAGGCTACTTCTGCTGGGGCAAATGGGTATTCTTAGAGAAAAAACAAGTTCTGCGCCAAATGGGAAACTAAAACAAGACGTGTTATATACTCAGCTGCAGTTACTAAAGTTGGGATGTTTAAAAATGATATAAATTGTAACCACGCTATAGCACCCTAATCCTTTCTGACATGGATATTGAACTGATCTAAAAATCAGACAAAAAAGTAAAATAATATATATACTCAATAATACATAAAATTATAAAAATCATCAAGGTGCAAAAAATTGTGAAAATTGTTAGGCAGAGAAAAATTAATACTAACAATACCATTGCAAGAATGAATTAAATAATTCACGAACGTGTTAATTTCTATGTGCAAATTAATCATTAATATGTCCGTTAATAAATTCATTGAATGTGTAAAAAATGTATATAAACTGCAAAAATAGTGCAGTTAGTGGAAACCATACAAATAAAGTTAAAAAGTGCAGTCCGAATAAATCACCTCATGACTTCCCTTTTGAGCACACCACGTACTCACCAAAAGCAAAACGCCCAATCTAAAAATCAGTTCATGTGGTAAAGTATCTCCTTTTAACAAATATGGGGTTAACAGTAGTAGAGAAAAAAAATGTCCCTGTGTCGGTGGTGTCGCTAAGAGAAAAAAATGGTGCTCCATCACTAGTGTCGGTGTGAGGAGGGTGAGCAGTGGGATGAAGTAGGGATGGGGAGGTGGGCTCTGAGGGGTGCATGGAACTAGAGGGATCTAGGGGGTCCCTGAGTGAGGAAGTTGTGCTGAAAAGGCCCATAGAGATGTGTGGCTATCATTGCTGCCGCTGAGAAAAGCGATATGTGCCAGATCACTTTTTAGAGGGTGTTTGACAGGCAGTGAGGAGGCAACATGTCACTTCCTCCCTGCTTGCTTTAACTCACTGACCCACTGTAAATGTGTGCATTGCTTTGTTAAAAACTTGGCTCAACTAATTACGTTTAGCAGGTTGGGGGGGTGGTAAAAACAGAAGGCTCAGATGTGCTTTTACTGCCTCTTAGCTGCCCACACCTCCACCCCAAAAAAGCTGCAAAGGCGGTCATATGGGGGAATACACATGCAGCAAAAATGACAATGTTGTATCTTCTGTCATGTTTGACAGGCTGATATCTAGGGTTGCCACATCATCCCTTTAATCCAGGAGACATATGAATTACACAGGTTCTGAGGCTAATTTAATGATTTAATGCAGATAAGGCACCAAGTGAGTTTAATTACCACTTTAATCAGCCACAGAACCTGTGTAATTAATATGTGTCCTGGATTAAAGGGTTGATGTGGCAACTCTACTGATATCCTGCTGAACATAATCCATGCAAGTTAATGGGGCTCAGCTGCAGCCCCTCTGCAACCCCATGCAATGCATATGGTTTTTGCAAGTGGTGCAGGATTTTAGGGGGTTATAATAGGTGGTGAGGAGGCAATATAACGCTTTCTGTCTGTCAAATGATCTCTGAAAAGCAATTCAGTGCAAGTCACTTTTCAGAGGGCCATTGCAATTGTAAACTAGCCCTAAAGCTCTGATTTAGCAAGGGATCTGCTCACGAATCCCCTGCAGATTGAAGTGGGCTCTGTTCTGTGTGAATGGATCCTTGGGGCTCCCCACCCCCAACTGCCTGAACACAAAACATACAGCTGCTACTAGCTGCTCACATGCCACAGCGCCATAAGTCTAAACAGCATGTTGCTTTCAGAGGTTGGTGCTACCGCTGAATGTGAATAATGTAATTCATTGAGGCCACCCTGTAACCGTCCCACATCTAGTACGGCAATTATCCAGTTAAATCACCACCTCTCAAATAGTCCTGAAAAGTGATCCAAGCAGAGCTTTTCAGACGTGCAACATTCACTTCCACATATGTGAACCAGCCCTAAAAAAATATCCCAGTTGGTTTTCAATACTGAGAAATACAGTGATGCCTAGGTGAGAACTGAACTGTTGAGAGAGTATCTGGACAATCCTTCTCTCAAAAGATAGCCAGACAAATTCTTCAATATACTTCTAATCTACATATATGGAGCACTAGCCCTGGTTTAAAGAGGTGATCGTTCCCCTTTAAGTGAATGATCACTGCACACTCAGGCTCAGCCTTTTGCAGCCAGGCTGCATTCTACACTGATATGTTGGGTAACTGGAGACAGATTCAACCAGTGAATTGATCTCTAAAGATAGCAGTGCTGAGCAGCCTGGGACAGCGGGAGATCTGGAGACTATGTCAGCCCGGCAATTAATTAATTAGGTTGAGCTTAATTAGGTTGAGCTGTTCTGTTAGTAAGGAGATAAGATAAAAATGTTATTTCCCTGTATTTGTTTTTGGCTTCTGTACAAAGAAAGAAGGGAACTGCTGGAGCTCCAAGTGCGCCCCTTGCCTCTACACAGAGACACTGTGCCTAGGGCAGGTGCCCCTTCCTCCCATGCCTTGTACCGGCCCTGATAGCAACATTAAGACCCCTTTCACACCAAGGTGTTTTTCAGGCGTTTTTGCTCTAAATTTAGCACATAAAAAGCGCACCAAAAATGCTCCCCATGCATCTCAATGGATGCTTTCACACCGAGGCATTGCGCTTGCTAGGCGTTGCTAAAAGTCCTGCAAGTAGCATCATTTCAGCTTGTTTTTTGCGCTCAAAATAGCGCTTCAAAAATGCCCATGTCCATTGAAAATAATGGTTAGGCACTTGAAAAGCACATGAGATGTGCACTGAGGCTGTGGAAAGGTCACATGATCGAAACACAAGCGCTTGAAAAGTGCTTAAAAACGCCATTAGAGGGGCGCTATTTATAGCGCTTCAAAGGCGCGGCAAAAACACACACTAAAATAATGGCGTTTTACAGGCTTTTTTCCAGTGCCTTGGTGTGAAAGTAGCCTAAAGGAGCTGCAGGAATATCTGGCAAATACATGTGTGGTACATGTGACAACAATCTCCCGTATTCTTCATATGTCTGGGCTATGGGGTAGAGTGGCAAGATGGAATCCTTTTCTTACAAAGAAAAACATCCAAGCCCGGCTAAATTTAGCAAAAACACATATGAATTCTCCCAAAAGCATGTGGGAAAATATATTATGGTCTGATGAAACCAAGGTTGAACTTTTTGGCCATAATTCAAAAAGGTACGTTTGGCACAAAAACAAAACTGCACATCACCAAAAGAACAGTGAAGCATGGTGGTAGCATCATGTTTGGGGCCGCTTTTCTTCAGCTGGAACAAGGGCCTTCGTCAAGGTAGAGGGAATTATGGACCATTCCAAATACCAGTCAATATTGGTGCAAAACCTTAAGGCTTCTGCTAGAAAGCTGAACATAAAGAGGAACTTCATCTTTCGGAATGACAACGAAAGATGCATCCAAATCAATGAAAGATACACCCAAATCAACAAAGGAATTGCTTCCCCAGAAGAAGATTAACGTTTTGGAATGGCCATCCAGAGCCCAAACCTGAATCTGATTTAAAATCTGTGGGGTGATCTGAAGAGGGCTGTGCACAGGAGATGCCCCCGCGATCTGACAGATTTGGAGTGTTTTTGCAAAGAAAAGTGGGCAGATATTGACAAGTCAAAATGTGCCATGCTGATAGACTTATACCCAAAAAGACTGTCGTAATAAAATCAAAAGGTGCTTCAACAAAGTATTAGTTTAAGGGTGTGCTCACTTATGCAACCATATTTTAGTTTTTTATGTTTACTTCCCTCCACCTAAAAGATTTCAGTTTGTTATTTAACCGAGTTGTACAGTTTATAGGTCACATTATAGGTGCAAAAAGTTCTGAAATTATTTATCTTTGTCTCATTTTTTTTACAGTACAGAAACTTGACATTTTAACAGGGGTATATAGACTTTTTATATCCACTATATACAGTCAGGTCCATAAATATTGGGACATCTACACAATTCTAATCTTTTTGGCTCTATACACCACCACAATGGATTTTAAATGAAACAAACAAGATATGCTTTAACTGCAGACTTTCATCTTTAATTAAATTAATTTAAATATTTTGCAGAATATATTTGAGACAGTTTTCTCTGTATACAATCAGGTCTATAAATATTGGGACATCAACAGTTCTAATCTTTTTGGCTCTATACACCGCCACAATGGATTTGAAATGAAACAAACAAGATGTGCTTTAACTGCAGACTTTCAGTTTTAATTTGAGGGTATTTACATCCAAATCAGGTGAACGGTGTAGGAATTACAACAGTTTGTATATGTGCCTCCCACTTTTTAAGGGACCAAAAGTAATGGGACAATTGGCTGCTCAGCTATCCATGGCCAGGTGTGTGTTATCCCCTCATTATCCCATTTACAAGGAGCAGATAAAAGGTCCAGAGTTCATTTCAAGTGTGCTATTTGCATTTGGAATCTGTTGCTGTCAACTCTCAATGAGATCCAAAGAGCTGTCACTATCAGAGAAGCAAGCCATCATTAGGCTAAAAAAAAAAAAACAAACGCACCAGAGAGATAGCAAAAACAACTGTTTGGAACATCCTTAAAAAGAAAGTAGGCACCGGTGAGCTCAGCAACACCAAAAGACCCGGAAGGCCACTGAAAACAACTGTGGTGGATGACCAAATAATTCTTTCCCTGGTGAAGAAAACACCCTTCACAATAGTTGGACAGATCACTCTCCATGAGGTAGGTGTATGTGTGTCAAAGTCAACAATCAAGAGAAGACTTCACCAGAGTGAATACAGAGGGTTCACCACAAGATGTAAACCATTGGTGAGCCTCAAAAACAGGAAGGCCAGATTAGAGTTTGCCAAACAACATCTAGAAAAGCCTTCACAATTCTGGAACAACATCCTATGGACAGATGAGACCAAGATCAACTTGTACCAGAGTGATGGGAAGAGAAGAGTATGGAGAAGGAAAGGAACTGCTCATGATCCAAAGCATACCACCTCATCAGTGAAGCATGGCGGTGGTAGTGTCATGGCGTGGGCATGTATGGCTGCCAATGGAACTGGTTCTCTTGTATTTATTGATGATGTGACTGCTGAAAAAAGCAGCAGGATGAATTCTGAAGTGTTTCAGGCAATATTATCTGCTCATATTCAGCCAAATGCTTCAGAACTCATTGGACGGCACTTCACAGTGCAGATGGACAATGACCCGAAGCATACTGCGAAAGCAACCAAAGAGATTTTTAAGGGAAAGAAGTGGAATGTTATGCAATGGCCAA
>BLSH010328248.1:727036-738057 GCA_018402905.1 Glandirana rugosa
CATCCTTTCCTCTCGGCCAGTTAAGTCCGTCACGTTCCATTACTATCTGTCAGACTCCATAACTGAGTTATGCCGGTCGCAAAAGGTTACCTGAAGGGTCACTTAACCATTATTACGCCGACTTATGCACTACATGGCAGTAATTTGGGACTCATGATCCTTGGAAAACCTGTCCTTTCATCGGTGCCGTTTCCAGAGTCTGGTGAGAGTGTCTATACCATTATCAGCACCATCACTGCTATCCCAGTCTGTTTGACGCCCCTAGCTGTTCTAATCAATGTTCTGATAACATCTTGGGACCGATCAGCTTTACAATGATGGCTTAATCACTGCACTCCAATTACTCTTACCTTTACTGGGACTTCCATCTCCATCATACATCACGTATTCAGCCGCATTATTACCAATTCACTGGGAAGTCCATTGGAAAACGCTGGCCGTATTGAGTCAATACCTCAGACTGTCTATCATTACCTTGCACTGCCTGAATTGACCGGCTCTCCTTTCCTACCCCTGATCCTGAGTATCCCTGTATCTGCCCCATTGACCTGACTGGCCATCCCAGTCACGGCCGTAGTATTGCATGAATGGTTGTATGAATGTGGCATTTGGTTGGGTGTGGTGTGTATGGGTGTATTGATGCGTCTTGTATCATGACAACGTTGTCTTTTTAAATTGTATTTCCAACTTCAGTGGTTGTGCACATTTTTTGATATCTTTAATAAAAATTACATTTTATCACATTTTGGTTCCTATAGTGGTGCACTTGTGGTCTTTAAATCACTTTGTTTTTGCATTATGTTGTTTGCACCAGGAACCACACCCCCCTATATGTAGGTGGTATATGTGTATGGGACAGGTTATGGCCAATTAAAGGCCGCCTAATACCCCTTATATTGGTCTGTACGGGTGTATTTTTACCCAATTGACTGTTTTCAGCCCAAACACCTGCCAGCACCTGCGTTTGGCCCCTCTGCCCAGCCCAGCCCATCCAAGTGCAGTATCAGAAGATCACTGTCACTTCCAAAACACATCACACAAAACCACAGTGTTTAGCAGAGTCAGGCCTGATCCCTGCTAACGCTCGCAGTTAATTTTTTTGTAGCGGTTCAAACAGTCTTCTGGAAACCAGGTGCTTTTTTACCCGTGAGTCACACTAGTTACCTATAAATTTATTAGCCAAAATGTCAAACCAAAGGGACACTAGTGAAGAGACCTATAGGATGCTGAGCATGACAGATGAGAGCAGGGAATCCGCACTGTCAGATTCAGGCTCAGTATTGGAACCTGTAGAGAGTGGCACCCTGACAGATAGCTCTGACGATGGAGTAGTCCCTGCTAAGGTCAGGCATACCTGGCCCCGTTCTTCTGTTGCTGAGATGTGACAGCCGCATGATACTCGTATGCAGCAGAGTGTCAGAACTGTATACTGCTATATGGTGACTTTGTATACTGCTATCTGGGGCTCTGTATACTGCTATATGGTGACTCTCTATACTGCTATCTGGGGCTCTGTATATTGCTATATGGTGACTCTGTATACTGCTATATGGTGGCTCTGTATACTGCTATATGGTGACTCTGTATACTGCTATATGGTGACTCTCTATACTGCTATATGGTGACTCTGTATACTGCTATATGGTGACTCTCTATACTGCTATATGGTGGCTCTGTATACTGCTATATGGTGGCTCTGTATACTGCTATATGGTGACTCTCTATACTGCTATATGGTGACTCTCTATACTGCTATATGGTGGCTCTGTATACTGCTATCTGGTGCTCTGTATACTGCCACCTGGGGCTCTTTATACTGTTGTATGGTGACTCTATATACTGCTAATTGGGACTCTGTATACTGCTATATGGTGACTCTGTATACTGCTATCTGGGGTGTTTTATACTGTTATATGGTGACTCTGTATGCCCCTATCTGGGGCTCTGTATACTGCTATATGGTGACTCTGTATACTGCTATATGGTGACTGTATACTGCTATATGCTGACTCTGTATACTATTTGGTGGCTCTGTATACCACTATTTGGGGCTCTGTATACTGCTCTATGGTGACTCTGTATTCTGCTATATGGTGACTCTGTATACTGCTATCTGGTGGCTCTGTATACTGCTATATGGTGACTCTGTATATTGATATCTGGGGCTCTGTATACTGCTATCTGGTGGCTCTGTATACTGCTACCCGGGGCTTAGTATACTACTATCTGGTGGCTCTGTATACTGCCATCTGCTGACTCTGTATACCCCTATCTGGTAGCTCTGTATACTCCTACCTGGTGGCTTTATATACTCCTGTCTGGTGGCTCTGTATACCCCTATCTGGGGTTCTGTATACTCCTATCTGGTGGCTCTGTATACTGTTATCTGGTGGCTCTGTATGCTGCTATCTTGGGGCTCTGTATACCCCTATCTGGTGACTCTGTATACCCCTATCTGGTGATGCTGTATACCCTATCTGGTGATGCTGGGCTGCATACTCTTAACACAATGGGTGGAAACTATAAAGGGTGGGGTTTATGAGAAGTGGGAGGGGTCAAAAAGGAAGGATGGGGTCTGCCCCCCATCCTATATTTTCACCAGTCGCCACTGCCCCTTTTTGTCAACTTGTGTGCATGTATTCAGGCCAAAATCACCAGGGTATGTAAACTTTTGATCAGGGTCATTTGGGTAGTTTCTGTTGATTTCGTTTCTATGATTTAAAAAGAGTAAACACAGTTAATTGATAATGAATGGCTTCAGCCAAACACTAACTATGAGTGAAAGAAATGCTGTGTTATCATTCATATTCTCTGAAAAATGGCCAAGAAATCATAAATTTTGCTCGGGAATGTAAACTTATGAGCACAACTGTATGTGTTCGGTATTGTTAACAATCTCTTCATCTCTAAGAAGATGCAAAAGGAGTGGTGTGGCGCTGCTAATAAATTAAAAATCTACATAAAAAAGGCCGCCTCTGATGCCGTCTCTATGACGAAACGCGTAAGGCAGAGCCAGTGAGCGTCATTGCACGCTTCCGGTTTTGCAGTTGGTGGAATGCACGGAACTTCCTGGTTCACAAGCCTGACTTCTCTAAGTGAGTGTATACTATTGTTACCTGCCTGCTACGCTATCACACTGTGGAGTTTCATTATTTCATGTGAATACATTGATGCACGGCACTGGACAAGACGTCACGATCCTTGCTGTGCTGGAACAGGAGACACTTACAGTCCCATTGCTGAAGCAGTGATCCATCTCCCCGACAGACAGCAGCGTGGGTGAGTGGGGTGTGTGGAGGGAAGCATGAGTGGTTGAACTATATGCCCCTTTTATTGGAGTGCATGACATTGCGTCCCTTTTATCACCACTTCCAAAAATGTATTACCTTCCAACTTGGGATTGAAAACAGACCCCCGCGCGAGCCACTTAAGTATGTTGTTTTTACTCTGCCTCTCAACCCCAATAACAGTCTCTGTCCCTCTTGGCACCCCTGGCAATAGTATAATTGCAATGACCAATGAGAAACACATACGTTATAATAAAACATAGAAATTGTCTTTACTGCAATATTCCTGTGGAAAAGTAACAGACAGTAACAGTATATATGGCAAATAAATCACAATATGGCACTCTATATTGGATTGGTTACCTCTACTCAAATTTGGCTCTGAATCCAGACAGGGGGAGAGGAGAAGACTGACCCTCTCTGTGTCAGACCTCTTCTGTCCCCTGACACCACAGGCCCAATTACAACACTGTACTCAATATTCAGTGGCTTAACTTCCCCGATAAACTATCCTGCACACCCACTACAAATACAGAGCCCTGCATATGTGTATGGCACCAGTAGCTTTAGTCTCTTGGAAGGAAGATGAGGCTTTGGATTCTTCAGCTAGCCACTCTCGTTGGTGCCCTTGAACTGCTGAATAGCAGGGCCAAACAATGCAACTGGCCGGGATTATCAAGTAAATAATACAAGATCTTCCTCAGCAGGGTGAAAGGACAATGGTGTCTGTATACAGTGTCTCTGTATCTAAATGGCCTTATGTCCTGCGGCATTACAAATGTCAGCAGGTAACTAAGAGCAATGATGTCTGTATACAATGTCCATACAACTATATCTGTGTGCAGTGTCCTTGTTTCCTGCTAATTGGCAAATGCCCCCTCACCCAGTCCTGCGATCAAGGCCTAAACAAACATCCTGGAACAGGCAGACTCCTCTAGTGACCCGACTGATCACCTCACACCAGAATGCTTCACACCGTCATTGCAGGTGCTTCTGGATATTCACCTGGTATCCCCCTCTCTCAGGCTGGATGTCCCAGACAGGCTGTGTATACCTGGATCAATGCGGTGAACTGTCCTGGGAGGCAGCGCCTCTCTCATAAGTCCACTCTGTTCTCCTGCCTCGTGTTAACGCTTCTTGTGCAGTTTCAGCACTCTCCAACACAGAGCCCCTGTTTGCAGATCTAGGCTGGCGTCAAGAGAGAGATCTAGGCCTAGACAAGCCTTTTGAATATCCTCTTCCAGCAGCCTGTTCTTTACTCCCAGCAGGCTGGTAGTTGTAGTTCCCCAGCAGTTCAAAAAGAATGCTGCCAATTGAGCCCTGGGACTACAATTTCCTGTATACTTTGCTCCCTGGTGGTAAACACTTTGATGGCAGGATGTAATGGCACAGAATCTTAGCTGGCACTAGAGCAGTGGTTCTCAACTCCGGTCCTCAGGACCCACTAACAGGCCGGATTTTAAGTATTACCTTGGGGAGATGCAGACTAGAATACTGCAATCACTGAGCAGCAAATGATATCACCTGTGATGTATTTCAGTTATCCTGCAAACCTGGCCTGTTAGTGGGTCCCGAGGACCGGAGTTGAGAACCACTGCACTAGAGGGAAACAGTCTCACTGCTACAATGTTGCAGAGTGTCTTCTGATACTGCAGGTAAGATAACCAGCTCCCTGCTACATATATATTCATTTTCTACTAAACCTCCAGCATTCGGTTTTTTGTTAATTTCAAAATATTTTTTTATATTCACTCTTCTCACAAATTTCTGTAGAACTATAAACGTTTTCAATTTATTCATATTATGTGTTACCCGTACGTTACATTTGAAATTTAATATCTCTTCATATATGATTTGGGTTAAATGAGTTATTTTGACCATAAGTGACAGCTTTAATGCAACAACAAACTGTATTAGTATGTAGTAGTAAGGTCTAAAGACTATATAGCAATCTATCTATTATACCTTGCATATGATGAAACATATAGGTTATACTAAAGGAATTATGTTATATTCCTTAAAACATAAAAATACAAACAGCCAAACACATAGCATATTAGACAAACAGGTAGACCATAGTTACCATGCTACTGCACAGGACTGCCCCCTTCTCTTGATTGCCATTCAAGAGAGAACTCTCTCTCCTCCCATCTAGTCTATGTATATCATTCTAGGCCGGTGCCTCATTGGTTGGCCTGGAATGGCCCTGATTGGTGGGCCTCCATATTCCTTTACGATTGGCTAATCCTCAATCCCTATAGTATTGCCTAAGTCAGCCCCCTTTAATGCAACTACATTTTCAGGGAAGTTGAGTATTGATGACGGGCTGGCCACCCTCATTGCATATCTAAACGAGGGATACTTTGAAGTGAATACTTGTAGAACAAAGAGGTTTGGGTCCCATTGTTTAGATAAACAAGCCTAGGCACCTATTCATAAGTACAATATTTTACAGCTGTTAATGGAGATTTCACATAAACTCATAAGGCATCAGATGGCCCCATGTAGCTAGTTGAGAATATGAGACTCGGCCGCACCTAAAATAATGGTTTGTGTAATCTCCTTTAACATTTGGAACTTTTGTCTTTGCCTTCTGAAACAAAAAAAAAACTCTTTGAAAGACAAAAAAAAAAAACATTTAAACTCTCCATCTCTACAGTCCACATTTCTGGATCTCAGTATCGGTCGGTAGTCATTACTTATTCTGGATGTAATAAGTCCATAATAAAAATAAGAGTCCAAACAAAAAAACACAAATAAAAAAATGAGGATCTTTGTTCTCAACAGTCCAATAATAATAGTACAAAAGGCCATAATGCAGATCTGGTCATGTCGCCTTTGCTTCTGGGACCGCCTTCCATGGTGATTCCAATTGGATACAGCATACAGTATTCAGTAACGGACTTTCGACCAGCTTTCCTGGCTTTACGAGATTACACTTTATTAATGTGGACACAGGTAGGGAAAGAAAAACACGAGTACTTCTAAGACATATACATTCAAATGAATGCTTATCTTATAATTCTGAATAGTAAGAACCTTTGTTTAGCATTTCTATAGATTTACTGTGACATAATAATGAGACCCTCTCTCATTGACAAGTTTAACAATTTGGTTACCCCCTTCAGCCAGGTGCTCTCAGATTTTCATCACCCCTCCTTATTCATCCATGGTCATATGCCTGCAAATAACTCTGCCATGCCTTCTGCTGGTTACCACTGTGCATGTATGACTTCAAGTCTCCAGGGGGGACACAACTCCCCACTAACTCCTTTTACTGAAACTGTGTTCAGTTATACCAACCCCGATAGGCTAAAACCTTGGCTGGTGATACATATTTGTAAATGACAAAGAACAAAAAGTGCGCCTCTAAGTGCAGTATTGAAGTAAAAACATAATTTATTAAAAGTGGTAAAAACCTACTCACAATGGTAGTAATCAGGTAAGTGTTGCAGTTTCAAGCCACTGCTGGCTGTGTGGGAGTCCCACCTTCCTTCCCACCGCATCACCGCCAGGCAGTTCCTTCTTCACCCCAGGAGCACCTCCTCCAGGACTCCCACACAGCCAGCAGTGGCTTGAAACTGCAACGCTTACCTGATTACTACCATTGTGAGTAGGTTTTTACCACTTTTAATAAATTATGTTTTTACTTCAATACTGCACTTAGAGGCGCACTTTTTGTTCTTTGTCATTTACTATAGAAGTTCGGTTACTTCCCAAAGGTGCAGCCTTGCCAGTGCTACAGAGTCAGTTCACCTACTACGAATAGTTCCATCATCCACACCTTCACCCACCGTGTGTACAGACTCTTTGATCTCCAATTCATACATCATCTTAGGTACATAGGGAGAGTCCAACAAAAACTTACTTAGGACTGCGCTGCAAACACACTGTTTGATACATATTTGTGCACGCAATTCTGTCCTTTGCCACCTTGTGTAGCTACTGTACGAGTCCTGCCTTTTACAGGCTGAGGAAGAGGTCATACCTTTAGCAGGCCCAGAACATAGTAGGCAGTGTCAACTAAGCAGACAAAATAACTTGATTTCAGAATTCGGATGTCACCAATTACTCATGGCTTCAGGAATAATCAAACTAAATTACACTTAAGTACAATTGTACTATGCTATACCTGCTATTTGCTAATCAGTAGGAGTCTCACAAGTCCCAGTATATCTATATGATATTCAAGCAATGCTCTTTGAATTTAGTTATGGCTAAAAAATAACTGTTGGAAATTGGCCCAACACAAAATGCTATAGAGAAGCTTTAATATCCTATATAAACATTTTTAACTGTTTTAAATGTTCTTCATATAATGTGGCCCAACACAAAATGCTATAGGGAAGCTTTAATATTCTATATCAACATTTTTAACTGTTTTAAATGTTCTTCATATAATGTTTATTTTTTTTTTATTTCACCATAGCAAAACCAAACTCAAGAATCATCCATAAATAAAGTTGATAAAGGAAAGAAAGGGAAAAAAAAATAAAAAAAAAGTAAGTAAATATATTAAAATATTACATCTTTAAAAAAAGTACAGATTTAATGCTGCCTCAACATGAGATTTGCGATACCTTTCTCTTTAAATTGTTAAAGAGTATAGAATCTGTATTTAGTTAAAAAAAAAAACACAATTGAAACTGCTTCCAAACATTGCAGATATACAGAAGGCAACTCCCTCTCTCTGTAGTGTTTAACATATTAATTGACCCTCTTTTGAAGGCCAATTTGTAAGTCAGGTAGGCCACAAAAGTTGCAGTAGAGAGAGGAATGTACACTCTGTTTAATAGAAAGAGACAAACACACAAAAACAAAAAAAATATTTAGGCCTGACTGCAATTAATTCCAAGGCTTCTCCTTAAAACAAACATAAAAACTATGCTTTAAGGTCCTCTGTGTTATTCCCCTAAAGTATTTTGCCAAGTCTGGGTCATCCCGGAGTTTGCTCATTTTTCCTAAAATACAAAGCTAAAAACCATTAATAACACCTCACTCTATCTCCCTGAGAGGTTCCTTCTGGACCCAATTAGTAGTGGATGCTTGGAACAGACTTTGAATGAGTATATTCAAACATGTAAAGACACACGCACATATCTATATTCTGACAAAAAAAGTTATGGAAAAAATTGGTGGGTTTTAATAGTACTTAACCACATCAGTACCGGGCACGAAAACCCCCTTCCTGTCCAGGCCATTTTTCAGCTTTCAGTGCTATCACACTTTGAACGACAATTACTCAGTCATGCAACATTGTACCCATATGAAATTTGCGTCCTTTTTTTCACACAAATGGAGCTTTCTTTTGGTGGTATTTAATCACTAGGGTTTTTTTTATTTTTTGTGCTATAAATAAAAAAAGATTGAAATTTTTTTGAAAAAATGCCTTTTTCTTTGTTTCTGTAATAAAATTTTGCAAATTAGTAATTTTTCTTTGTAAATTTTGGCCAAAATTTATACTGCTACCCATCTTTGGTAAAAATAACCCAAATAAGTGTATATTATTTGGTCCTTGTAAAAGTTATAGAGTCTACAAGCTATGGTGCCAATCATTGAAAATTGATCACACCTGATATACTGACGGCCTATCACATTTCTTGAGACCCTAACAAGCCAGGAAAGTACAAATACCCCCCAAATGACCCCTTTTTGGAAAGTAGACATCCCAAGGCATTTAGTAAGAGGCATGGTGAATTTTTTGAAGTTGTAATTTTTTCCCACAATTCTTTGCAAAATGAAGATTTTTTTTTCTTTTCTTTTTTTTCCCACAAAATTGTCATTGTAACAGGTTATTTCTCACACACAGCATATGCATACCACAGATTACATCGCAAAACACATTCTGCTACTCCTCCTGAGTATGGAGATACCACATGTCTGAGACTTTTTCACAGCCTGGCCACATGCAGAGGCTCAACATGCAGGGAGTGCCGCCAGGTATTCTAGGGACATAAATTACACATCTAATGTCATGACGACCTATCACATTTTTGAAGGCCCTGGAGCACCAGGACAATGGAATTGCCCACAAAATGACCCCATTCTGGAAAGCAAACACCCCAACTAATAATCTATGAGCCATAATGAGTCTTTTGAACGGCTCATTTTTTTCCAGTAGTTTTTGGAAAATGAGGGAAAAAAATGAAAATGCATTTTTTTTTACACAAAGTTGACCATTTATAAGATATTTCCAACACATAGCATGTACATAGCAAAAATGACACCCCAAAATACATTCTGCTATTCCTCCTGAGTATGGCGATACCACATGTGTGAGACTTTTACATAGCCTGACCACATACAGAGGCCCAACATTGAACTAGCACCTTCAGGCATTTTACAAGCATAAATTACACACCTCATTTCTCAGCTACCTATTACACTTTTGAAGGTCCTGGAGCACCAGAACAATGGAATTGCCCACAAAATTACCCCATTTTGGTAACAAAACACCCCAACGTATAATCTATGAGGCATAATGAGTCTTTTGAACATTCATGTTTTTCCAGTAGTTTTTGGAAAATGTGGGAAAAAAATGAAAACGCTTTTTTTTTTACACAAAGTTATCCATTTATATGATATTTCCAACACATAGCATGTACATAGCAAAAATGACACCCCAAAATACATTCTACTACTCCAACGAGTAAGGCGATACCACATATGTAAGACTTTTACACAGTCTGGCCACATACAGAGGCCTAACATTGAACTAGCACCTTCAGGCGTTCTACGAGTACAAATACAAATTACACATCTCATTTCTCAACCACCTACCTATTACACTTTTGCAGGTCCTGGAGCACCAGGACAATGGAATTGCCCACAAAATGACCCCATTTTGGAAAGCAAACACCCCAACGTATAATCTATGGGGCATAATGAGTCATTTGAACATGTCATTTTTTTCCAGTAGTTTTTGGAAAGTGTGGGGAAAATATGAAAAACGCTTTTATTTTTACACAAAGTTGTCCATTTATAAGATATCTCCAACACATAGCATGTACATAGGAAAAATTACCCCCCAAAATATATTCTACGACTCCCTCCGTGTATGGCGATGCCAAATGTGTGAGACTTTTACAGGTGATGTTTACTCATGGGTGTGACAGTCACTGACAGGTGGCTGGCGATTATCACCGATGGGTGACTGGCGGTGGTCACTGATGGGTGACGGGTGTCTGGCGGTAGTCACTGATGGGTGATGGGTGTCTGGCGGTAGTCACTGATGGGTGACGGGTGCCTTGCGGTGGTCACTGATGGGTGACGGGTGCCTTGCGGTGGTCACTGATGTGTGATGGGTGTCTGGCGGTGGTCACTGATGGGTGACGGGTGTCTGGCGGTAGTCACTGATCATGACGGGTGACTGGCGGTGGTCACTAATAGGCGATGGGTGACTGGTGGTGGTCCCTGATGGGTGATGGCTGTCTGGTGGTGGTCACTGATGGGTGACTGGTGGTGGTCACTGATGGGTGACGGGCGACTGGTGGTGGTCACTGATGGGTGACTGGTGGTGGTCACTGATGGGTGCCTGGTGGTGGTCACTGATGGGTGATGGGTGAAGGTCACTGATGGGTGACAGGTGAGTGGCGGTGGTCCCTGATGGGTGATGGCTGTCTGGTGGTGGTCACTGATGGGTGACGAGTGACTGGTGGTGGTCACTGATGGGTGACTGGTGGTGGTCACTGATGGGTGCCGGGTGTCTGGTGGTGGTCATTGATGGGTGATGGG
>BLSH010328248.1:746846-769045 GCA_018402905.1 Glandirana rugosa
CATACAAAATAACCTTTCTGTGATTTTCTCACACCAGATACAACAACACAACTTTTGCAAACGTTCAAAAAACCAGAGAAAAGGAACAACTCCAAAAACAAATACAAAATAAAAACAGAATTTGGCACTAAACGACAAAAATAAAACACAGATCAACTTTGTCCAAGTTGTCCAAAAACCAAACATACGTCGAAAACGCCTCCAGACCAGCCACTTAGTCTATTTCAAATTGCATTGACATAAGCAACTTAACCACAAAAAAAAAATTTAGCCAGTGTAACTAACATGAATAATAATCTCAACTCGCTTGTGGACCTTCAAGCCCACGTGCGATCGTTCGGGTTCCGTCCGGACCCGGACCCGGACTTTGTCCCGAAGTTCGGACGGACCAGCAGAACCCGAACTTCCAGGTGTTCGCTCAACTCTAATAATAAGTACAATCAATGTGACCGATTTAAAAAAAAAACACCAATTCAACGAATACAGTTACGTTAAACTTTATCTGATTCACCGACCAGACCTCCGCAAAAGCTGCATACAAACCAAAAACCTGTTGAACCTGTTTCAACTAGACACAAAATAAAAACAGCAAATCACGGTTTAAGACAAAAATAAAACATAAACAAAAACCTCAACAAGGAAAAGAGACCAAAAAACTTGCAAACGTTTTCAACACAACAACATAGACCACACTCTTTTAGTGTCTTTCCAATAAAACATACATGTACTCACCTCACCATAAAGCAAAATCAACCAATGATTTCAGAGAAATTAATCTTGGTAAGCACAAACGAAACAAACAAATATGAACAATTTTTTTTTTTCCCGCTTAGCGTATCCTCCCCATTAAATTGACCAGTATATAATGGTTCTTCTAACACAATTTCTCAACTATAATTATGGGATATTAAACAAAATACAAGCTGTGGTATATCCTCCCTTCGTAGAGCTATTCTAATAACCACCACTAATAAAACAAAACGCACCAGTGTTTTTTTTTAGATAATAGCCGTGACCGTCAAACTACCAAAAAACTGTTTGATTTCACCCCGATAACCTTAATCTGCATTACGCAAATCTCTGTATTGTTGTATTAAATACTTTCTGTTCTGGTCCCGACTCCATTGGTCGCCAATTATGTTACATGTACGTTATATTTGAGATTTAATATCTCTTCATATAAGATTTGGGTTAAATGAGAGCTCTTTTGACCATAGGTGAGAGCTTTAATACAACAACAAAATTTATTAGTAAGTAGTAGTAAGATCTAAAGACTATACAGCAATCTATCTATTATACCTTGCATTTGAAGAAACATATAGGTTATACTATAATTATAAGTATGTTATATTCCTTTAAACAACAAAATACAAACAACCAAACACTTAACATATAGGACAAACAGGTAGACCATAGTTCCCATGCTACTGCACGGGACTGCTCCCTTCTGCTGATTGCCATTCAAGAGAGAACTTTCTCTCCTCCCATCTAGTCTGTGTATATCATTCTAGGCTGGTGCCTCATTGGTTGGCCTGGAATGGCCCTGATTAGTGGGCCTCCCTATTCCTTTACGATTGGCTAATACTGATGCCTATAGTTTGCCTAAGTAAGCCCCCTTTAATGCAACTACATTTTCAGGGAAGTTGAGTATTGATGACGGGCTGGCCACCCTCATCACCTATCCAAACGAGGGATCCTTTGAAGTGAATACTTGTAGAACAAAGAGGTTTTTGCCCCATTGTTTAGATAAACAAGCCTAGGCACCAAATCGTCTTTGACAAGCCTTTTCACATACAGGCGTAGTAATTAAGATGTGGCCTCCTAGCAAGACATATAACCCCCACACTGATACATCTCTAACTTATATATATATTCATAATTACAATATTTTACAGCTGTTAATGGAGATTTCACATACACTCATAAGGCAATATATGGTTGGGAGCATACTTTAAACCCAAACCTAAAACCTTTAATTCCTCCCAGTGTGGCACTACTCATGTTAAAAACACCTGCGCCTAAGACTTTCTTTTTACCTCTCTTTCATCCCCTCTTTCTCCCCCCCCCTATTATTCCCCTGTCTAATGTTTCCATATTCCAGGGTTTTCTCTCTGGCTGATTATACTGGTGCCAGCCCTCTCTCCAATGTCCTGGTGTTTCTGTTCTGTGGTTAAGATTACCCCTGTTCCTGAGGAGTCTTCTGGGGATGGGGGGGTTGCCCCTGGAACTCCTTCTGACCCTACATGTTACACACTGGCCCCTAATATCGGGGGCAATGTGTCTCTAGCTGGAGAGGATTGCTGTGAGTTAGCATTAGGTTCTTAGGTAAACCTTCTTGCCATTTGTAAAGCTGCTTATTCTTGTAATCTGTTGTATCCCCATAAACATTTTAGCTTTTTTATCTTTAGTGACCTTATCTATTTTAATAATGAAGTCCTGAAAAGACTTCAATCTATCCATGTGTTCAGTCATGTCAGCAAAGGCAATCATGATCTATTTTCGTTCTTTTATTTTGGAACCATTCATCTATGCTATCTTTATCTATTAACGCGTCATTGGCTGGGATGTCTACAGAGGCTCTAGGAGCAGGTCTTGTGTATATGCTCTGAAGCTTTTAAAGTTTTTAAGTCTTAAGCTTTTAAAGTTCGTATGACCACCTAAGGGGAGTCATCTATTGCCATTGTGTCTATAAATAAACTGCCTAAACGATATAATGCTATGTGTCGATCTTTACATTTTGCATGACTCCGTTCCTGTGCTTTGCATGAGAGATACGAGCGGACTAAGCGATATCAGTGTCAGAGGTACACTAAAAGGCTTATGTGCTTGTGCATGAGAATGCCAAGCATGGAGTTCCGGTAAGAGTCCAATTATTGGTGAAGGGACACACATGGCTCACCTATGCACAAGGTGTTATGTGGAGAGTTTCTTCTGAGTGACGGACACTTATGATTTTGCATCTACACTGGGACTTGTGGATCTATCAGTGTTTACCTTAACTGGGACTTGTGGATCTATTTTGTAATTTTATGTTCACTGTAACCATTTGTCACTTTATAAGTAGAGTTGAGCGGACACCTGGATGTTTGGGTTCAGCGGTTCCGGGCCGAACTTCACGAAAAAGTTTGGGTTCGGTACCGAACTTGACCCCAACTTTACCCCGGACTCCGAACCCCATTGAAGTCAATGGGGAACCGAACTTTGCGGCACAAAAATGGCTGTACAAAAGTCCTGGCAAGTGCTAGAGGGCTGCAAAAGGAAGTAAAATGGGGGTAAAAGTAGGACAAGTGCCCTACAAAATAATAGGGATTGGGAAAATAACTTAAAATCAAATAAAAAAAGTAAAAATGGGAAGGGGGGGTGGATGTGGAGTAGGAGCCTAGAGGTTGACCAGGCCGTGACCGTGGCAGTGTAGGTGATGATTTTAGAACACTAATCTGTCCCTTACAGCAACAGCAGGAACCTGACCCTATAGAACTAGGAGATGATTTTAGAACAATAATCTGTCCCTCAAAGCAGTAGACTCTACCTAGTCTAGAATCAGATCGTTCTGTAATGCAGGATGAGATCTGCAATCTGTCCCTCAAAGCAGTAGTAGTAATCTCTACCTAGTCCAGAATCAGATCGTTCTGTAATGCAGGATGAAATGTTATTAATATCTGCAATCTGTCCCTCACAGCGCTGGCAGCATCCTCTCCCTAGACTAGCCTGAGAGCATGTGACATGCAGCACTACGTGACTCCAGCTTATACAGAGGCTGGGTCACATGATGCACTGGCCAATCACAGCCATGCCATTAATAGGCATGGCTGTGATGGCTTCTAAGGGCAAACCAGTGAAACGCTTGTTGATTGGCTGCCCTGCAGCTATTCAACATGCATGATCAAATACCCGAACCCAGAACCTGAACCCAAACTTTTTTCAAATGTTTGGGTCCGGGTCACAGACACCCCAAAGTTCGGTACAGTCCCGAACTTTACAGTTCGGGGTCGCTCAACTCTATTTATAAGCTATTTGGTTTTATAAGCGCTGCTGTATATATCTACTAATTTTGATAACTGGTGATATATTGTGTCCTATAAGTATTTTTCTATTAACAGCAGCAGCTTTTAGTGCAAGAATTTTATCGTCCATATCTAGTGGTTATTATCATTGGCGCAGGTTTTTAGGGGACCCAGATTTTGTGGGCCTTATTTTCTCTGGATCTCTAGGTTTTTATTTGCTATACATTTATTACCCGCAGCCATGGAGGGGATTAATTTCCTATTAAATAGACCGCTAGATAGAGGAGTGGTCTTTGCACCTGATGCACCTGAAATCATGCCAGTTGCAGATCATTCTGCTCTCCTCAAAAAGTTTGAACATCTCCTAGAAAAACAGGTAAAGACCTGGTGGGATGTGTTCACATTTGAACATTAACTAAAGCAAAATCTAATTCTTAGGAGTATGCGATGGGATCTAGCACCCCAAGACGGGTTAGATGATCAATTATTTATGGATGAATGGTATGAATTCTTTATTAGATTTGGTAGAGAATTACAGAGTTTAGTGCTCAAAAGGAAAAAGGTGAAATTTGAGAGAATCCATAAAAAAATTAAAATTATCCAAGAACAACTCGATCCAATTAAGGAGTCAAAAGAGTTGAAGGATTTTAATACTATGATTAAAAAGAAATTGTTCTTACAGAATACCTGTAAGAAGAAAGTAAAGACATTTAAAAGAGATTTACAGGATTTTAAAACTAAAAATGTTTTTTTATGGCAAAACCCCAATACTTTACAGAAAGATGATGACTCTGGTTTAAATGTAGGAAACATCAAACAGGATGTAGGAAAAGGGGTGCTGAAATTAAAACAACTGGCTCCCCTACCTAGTAAGAGAACTATAAATAGGGACCTAGATAGACCAAAAGGTCATAGGTACGATGACCCTGAAGGGTATGCATCAGAAACTGAGTGGGTTAGGGTTACACCCAAACCTTCCTCTTTTAGGGGGAGGGGAAATTCCCGAAGACCAGTGGGTAACCAATATATGTATAGAGCAACACCCAATAGGCATTATGGGGGTGATGAGTTTGGGGTCCCGATTCATAACCGGTACCAACCCCTAATCAATGACCGGTCTTGCGAACCGGATTATTTTTTAGAGTACGTCAATGGGACAGAGGAGGTGTGCGGAACCATCAATATTACCCCCCATGCGATCAAGGAAGGTGCAGGGGAGGCCCACCCCAACAACCTTTCGGGTAAGCTCCAAGCTACCCAGACCCTGCAGACAGAGAGGCTGTAGGGCAGGGAGAAGGGAGCAATCCAAAAAAAGAGAAGAAGGGATATGTGACCAAAGGAATTTATAATCTAAGCAATGTACAGTTAAATCATAAGGAATTAAACGTCCTGAATTTGGGCCTAAAAAGTGCCCCAAAAAGACCACTTAACAAATTTCAGGTATATATAGATACCCATAAATACATTAGGAATTTGAATTTAAAGAAACACTTTTTGACTCATCCTGCTTACCCTATTCATAGAAGTTACAGCACTATCAATCAGATAGACAGTGGTCTACCTAACAAGTCAACCTTTAACCCTCAAGTGCCTAACAACCAACATATTGGGGTCTTTAAGTCTTTGGTCTTGAAGGACCTGGACAAATTAAGACCAAAAAAGGACGTAAATCCACGCTACATCACAGAAGGTATAAAACATCTGGAGGAGAGAAAAAACATCATTATACACCCTGCTGATAAGGAGGGAGGGGTTGTTATTTTAAATAGGTCATTCTATCATAAACAACTATCTGAGATGTTGGAGGATAGGCTAACTTATAGAAAGTTGATGAGTGACCCTACCGATTTATATAAGAAACAGTTGTATGAATTGGTTGATTGGGGGTATAGTTGATATGCTCTAAATAAAAAATAGAAGAGATATTTGACCCCCAGCGTATGTCGGATCCCTGTGATCTACACGCTCCTTAAGTTACATAAAAGTACTACTCACCCACCTGCCAGACCAATAGTGAATGGGATTGGTTCGGTGTCTGCCAGAGTGGGTGAATAGAATACTTGGATAAATTCCTTCAGCCCAGCGTACAGAGCACAAAAGCTTATCTCAGGGATACTAAAGATCTTCTTAAATCACTTGAAAGGATATCCTTTCAGGAAGATGACCCCGTATGGCTCATCACTGTGGTTGTAGCTTTGCTGTACACCGTTATCCAACATGATGATGCCATGTTAGCTTTAAACTGGGCGTTGAGCAAAAGGGATGACATCCCAGTTATCCAAAAGAAGTTCCTAGGGAAGGTTTTGGATTACTGCATGTCACATAATTACTTCTGGTATCAGGGGATGTTCTATATGCAGCAGGTTGGCGTTGCTATGGGAACAAAATTTGCCCCCAGCATCGCCAACTTGTTCATGTCAGAATGGGAGGATAGAGTGATCTTTAACGATCCCAAACCCCAAATATTGTTCTATCGAAGGTATATAGACGACCTGATAATTATATGGAGGGGGGTCTAAAGAGTCAGCTGAGGAGTTCCTTTTTGTCTTGAACCAAAATGACCATAACATTAAGTTAGAATATGTAATTAGTGACACCTCCATACACTTTCTGGATGTGGAAAAAGCGTATTTTAAACCAACGGATCGTAGTTCGTATCTTTCTGTTAAGAGTGGGCACCATCCAGCCTGGATTAGAAACATCCCAAAGGGACAATTTCTGCGTATTCGCAGAAATTGAAGTAAATTGGAAGATTATAATATACAGGCGAACCTTCTAAAGAGAAAATTTGAAGAAAAAGGTTACAAATCGGGAGTGTTGCATTAAATGATTAATAGAGTGGGCACCCTGTCACTTGAGGAGTGTCTGCTAGATAAAACGAGAAACCCCCAAGATAATCATCCCAAATTTAGTTTTTTCTCAGACTTTCACTGACCCATACTATGCATGGATCGTGATCTTGGCCCCCTTTTCCCAGGTCATCCTAGATTTATCTATAGGAAGGCCCCCAGCTTTGGTAACAGTGTTGTCAAAACAGTACTAGATGCCCCAACACAACAAAGGTTCCCTACAGTTAAAAAAGTTTTTTTCGCCTGTAGAAAATGCAAAGCCGTAAGACTGTCAGAGTTTGCAATAGAAGACGTATGCAATTTAGTAACTCGGAGGGTAAGGTCTTTGATATAAAAGGGGTTTATTACCTGTAATTCGTCGTATGTGGTATACCTCTTATGGTGCCCTTGTGGCCTGTATTATATAGGCCGCACGAAGAAGTGTCTAAAAAATCTTATAGGAGAACATCTAATGAATATTAAAAAGGTTTCAGACACCATAGTGTTTCAATGCCCTTTAGGGAAAAACATCATAGAGACCCTTCACTACTGCAGTTCTGTGGTATTGACTGTGTATATCCTGCATGGAGGGGTTCTAACTGTGTAAGGGACCTGTGTCAACGCGATACTCAGTGGATTTACCTTATGAAAAGTTTGATGCCGGGGGGCCTTAATATTGAATTGGATTTAAATGCATTTAATAATGATTTTTGAGAGATTATAAATCTCTGGAGGATAATGATGATTAGAACTAAGCATGATAAGGTGGCCCATATTGTGGGCAGATGCTATTTATCCTAACCCCCCCCTTTTGAAATCGGGGTCAAACGTGGGCGCGTTATGGATTAGGAGTGGGCATGATTGAGCATCCTATGACCTTTAGAGATGTATTATTATCATTATTGTTGCCCATTCATGTTCTGCTTGTAGTTTCCTGACATTATTTGTTAATAAGCGGTGAAAGGGTTAACTTTGCCGTCATTAGGGGCTAAGAGTGAGCAAGATAGAATGTCCCATTATAAAGCTATATTAAGTACATCTTTCTATATAGTGAGTTTTTTATGGAATGAATTTACATATAAAGTACATGGTGAATTTGTAATATAATGAATCTACATATAAAGTATTCCAATGTGATGAAGTACACCTTACATAGTTTAGTGGTGATTATTATTTATTTAAGACAACATATTGTGTATATGATTTATGTATCGGGTATCACGAGCCTGACGATTTAATTTTAGATTTGAATTAATTTAATTTTATTCTCATATATATTGTGAACCATATTTCTGCTGTAAAAGGCGGACGTCATCTCTTCCTGTTTCTGGAGACACCGGAAATTTCAGCCGTAGGGGAGGAGGGTATTTAGTGTGGCGTTACCGTACCGTACAGCCAATCACAAGTAGAAGTCCGTATGACGAAACGCATCTGAGGCTGTACGGTAACCACACGTGGGTCGGATGCCTGTGTCCACGGGATCCCTGCTGGTCAGGGTTGCATCGGTTGCGCTTACTTGGTGTCTGCAGAGGCTCTAGGAGCAGCCGGCGTCTGGTCTCATGTGTATATGCTCTGAAGCTTTTAAAGTTCGCATGTCCGGTAAGGTGACCACCTAAGGGGAGTCATCCCTTGCCATTATGTGTATAAATAAACTGCCTAAATGATACTATGCTATGTGTTAATCTTTACATTTTGCATGACTCCGTTCCTGTGCTTTGCATGAGAGATACAAGCGGACTAAGCGATATCAGTGTCAGAGGTACACTAAAAGGCTTATCTGCTTGTGCATGAGAATGGCAAGCGTGGAGTTCCGGTAAGAGTCCAATTATTGGTGAAGGGACACATGGCTCACCTGTGCACGAGGTGTTATGTGGAGAGTTTCTTCTGAGTGACGGACACTTATGATTTTGCATCTACACTGGGACTTGTGGATCTATCAGTGTTTACCTTAACTGGGACTTGTGGATCTATTTTGTAATTTTATGTTCACTGTAACCATTTGTCACTTTATAAGCTATTTGGTTCTATAAGCGGCGCTGTATATATCTATTAATTTTGATAACTGGTGATATATTGTGTCCTATAAACAAAAATGATGATAAATAGATTTAAAGAGGGAGGTTACACTAGAAAGGATTTAGATCAAACAAGGAGACAGGTTGGTTTGAAAAGTCGGGAGGATCTATTAAATCAGAGTGAAAATGGAAATAGGATATTCAATGAATTAAATTTTATTACAGATTTTAATTTTTAACACAGAGAAGTAGAAACCATTAAGAAACATTGGCATATTCTGCTTAGAAATAGAGATTTAAGAAAGGTTTTCCCCCAAAAAAAACCCAGGTTTTATGTATCGAAAAGCCCCCTCCCAAAAAAATAGTACATAATGTTTTGGATCTACCAAAAGGGATGCTTTCTTTTTTTGAAAGAAATGGTATTGTCAAATGTAATAGGTGTAAACATTTCAGGATGACATTAAAACAACCAAAAAGAAAAGAAAAATGTATGTCCCTTCAAATTAATAAAGAGCACACTATAAGGCTGGGTTCACACAATTGAAGCCCCGCATCCAATTCGCATGTCAGGAGATTGTGGCCGGCTCTCTGTGGAGCTGGTTCACACATCTCCAGAGCATGGAGAAGAAAACAGAAAATTGCCTCTTAGTGCAATGTTTATTAAGTAGTAACAATAAGTCTTCAAACACTTACATAGACAAGACAAGGGGACAGTCTAGGGCGACTCCGATGTGCGGGTGCTCCCGCCGCAATACCGCGGGGGACCAGGAGTTAGTAGTCCTGTATGCTGACCGAGTATGTCTGATGGGAGAGATTCGTACCGCAGCTTCGACAGGCATGTGACGTCACCCAGGCCGAATGGAAAACACAACGCGTTTCAGAGCATGCGTCAAGTCCATACGGAGCATGCGCGCTCCTTTCTCAAGTGATGCAGAGTGAAGGGAATGGACTGGTTTAAATGCTCTGCGAGGACAGGATTAATTAGCAATTACCAACTGAACAGATGGAGCTGCTTGACTGGTATTGCTGAATGCAAGAGACAGGACATGTAAAGGGAACTTTGTCTCAGGAGTGAATGTTAAAAAGCTTATAAAAGGGGGAAAAAAGCCGGTGATATGAACCGGTTCCCCACCGCGTACTGTATATTTACTGCTGCAGAGTGGCAGCGTCCCGCGAAACGCCGTATATAAGCGCTCTCATGCCCGCCGCACTCTGCAAGAGTGTGCCCGCGGCTCGAGTGGACCCGATGTCTGCTGGCGAGCCGCGATGACCTGGCAGAGTGAAAGAATGGAGAACCGACGAAGTAAACATGACGGTTCCCTGCTCTGTCAGTGGGCATGTAAGAGATCTACTGATCTCTGTCACTGGGATCATTTAGATCTCTTATGCCCATGGTAGCCCAGCCCCCTCACAGTTAGAACACGCCTAGGGAACACAGTTAACCCCTTGATCTCCCCCTGCAGGTTAACCCCTTCACTGTCAATGACATGTATACAGTAGATATTTAAATTTCTGATATAATGCAGATATGCTGTATAAATGTCATTGGTCCCAAAAAAGTGTCAAAAATCTCCGACATGTCCGCCCCAATATCAAAGTCCCGATAAAAATCGCAGATCACTGCCATTACCAGTAAAAAAAAAAATGTAAAAACGCCAGAAATTAATTCTCATGGTTTGTAAATGCGGCAACTTTTGAGCAAACCAATCAATAAACACCGATTGTGATTTTTTTTTTTACCAAAAATATGAGGAAGAATATAAAGTGGCCAAAACCGATGAATAAATTAGTTTTTTTAATTTTTTGGGGGGATTTGTATTTTAGCAAAAATAAGAAATATTGTTTTTTTTTGCAAAAGTGTCGCTCTTTTTTTGTTTATAGCGGAAATGACGCAGAGATGATCAAATACCACCAAAAGAAAGCTCTATTTTTGGGGGGAAAAAGGACGCAAATTTCGTTTGAGTACAACTACGCAGGACCGCGCAATTGTCAGTTAAAGCTAAGTAGTGCCGAATCGCAAAAAGTGCTCTGGTCCTAACATGGGGAATCCTTCTGGGGGTGAAGTGGTTAAACACGTTCCAACGGGTATATTGGAAAAAATATATCATGTTATGTGCACACTTGTAACAGTATGTGTGCAGGCATGCAAGTAAGCAAGCCTATATATACCTGGACCCGAAGGCGTTCTGACACTAGAGGACAAAGATTATTTATATATATATATATATATTAGAGAGAGAGAGAAATATATATAAAAAATATGTATAACATTGATGCAGGAGAAAAAAATATATGCGGGGAGGAGAGGGGATATAATATAATGGAACTAATAGTAAAAGGATAACATATCTATAAATTAATGCCCAAAATTTGTCAAGGTTTGTACATAAGCCCAAATAATTAATAATAATAAAAAACTCAGTGTAAACTAATGAATACAGTCATTGCATTGATATTATAACATACAAGTTAGCAGCAAAACTGATACATTAGTTGCACTGATACATTAGTAAGCATGTATATATGATAATGAAATTAGATATGGATTAAATGAATATTGTGAACAGGCAGGAAGAAATAAAGTTATGTTATGGTATACCATCCATTTTTTTTTAAATATTTTATTATATCTTTTTATGTGACAACACTGAAGAAATGACACTTTGCTACTCACTTTTGTTGCCAGCGGTTTAGACATTAATGGCTGTGTGTTGAGTTATTTTGAGGGGACAGCAAATTTACAAAATCTGTACATTTATACAAGCTGTACATTCACTACTTTACATTGTAGCAAAGTGTCATTTCTTCAGTGTTGTCACATGAAAAGATATAATAAAATATTTACAAAAATGTGAGATACTGTATATCTTTGTCCCCTAGTGTCAGCGCGCATTTGGGTCCAGGTATATATGAGCTTGCTTACTTGCACGCCTGTAAACATACTGTTTCGAGTGTGCACATAACATATTATATTATTTACAATATACCCACTGGAACGTTTTTAATATCACCAGTTTTTGTCCCTTTTATAAGCTTTGTAACATTCACTCCTTTTATTGAGACAAAGTTCCCTTTGTATGTCCTGTCTCTTGCATTCAGCAATACCGGTCAAGCTGCCCCATCTGTTCAATTGGCAATTAATCCTGTCCTCGCAGAGCATTTAAACCAGTCCATTCCCTTCACCCTGCATCACTTGAGAAAGGAGCACACATGCTCTGTATGGACTTGGCGCATGCTCTGAAACATGTTGTGTTTTCCATTCGGCCTGGGTGATGTCACACGCCTGTTGGCGCTGTGCTCCGAATCTAACCCATCAGACATATCCAGTCAGCATACAGGACCTGCTGGCTAACTCCTGGTCCACTGCGGTATTGCAGTGAGTGCACCCGCACATTGGAGTCGCCCTAGACTGTCTCCTTGGCACATTTATTCCAGAGGAGCTGATCTTCCCTTACTTCTATGTAAGTTTTGATGACATATTGTTACTACTTAATAAACATTGCACTAAGAGGCACTTTTCTGTTTTTTTCTTCATGCTGCTACCTTGAGCTGACTTCACTCTGGAGAAAAGCTGCTCAGTGCCTGTTTCCTGGTAAAGACTTAACAGTCAGATAATATCACTTTATTGTATGAATATCTTTGAGTACTTCTCTTGCTCCGGACTTTCTGTATTTACATGGTTACTGCTGATTGGGACTCCTGGCGCTAGGATTTTCCCCTGTCGCATATCTCCGGAGCGACTCCGGTGTGACTTGTACAGGAGTCCTGTGCATCTTCTGGTCCATTCCAGGTCCGAATTCAGCCAAAAATTCTGACTGAAATCGGACCTGAAACAGTGATTGGGGTCACATCGGACCCCTGCTGTGAGCCGCTCCATGCGGCAGTGTGAACCCAACCTGGATTTTATTTCATGTAACACCACTCTTGTTATCTACATATTGGAGTGTGAATGTGGGCTCCAATATGTAGGTAGGACAAAAAGAAGTTTATACAGTAAGTGAGAGTAGGAGAACAGATTACCAATATTAAGAATGCTTACAATAAACATAGTGTGTCAATACATTTTAAAGAAGTGCATAATAAAGACCCCAGAAATCTACATTTTTATGGGATCGAATGTGTGAGACCTAATTGGAGAGGAGCAAATAGAGTTATTGAAATACCCAAAAAAGAAACCAAATATATTTATGAACTTGAGACACTTTGCCCTGGAGGTATGAACATCGACATTATTTTAAATAGTTTTTTGATAAATGTATAGAATTATTTTATAACAATCTATTAGTATCCAAGAATCATTGTTTTAATATTAAGTGGAGCATTGATTATAGATTAAAGTGATACTCGTTTTCTTTTTTTTCTAAAAATAACAAACATGTTATACTTGCCTGATCTGTGCAGTGGTTTGGCACAGAGCAGCCCAGATCCTGCACTTCTTGGGTCCCTCTTTGGCGCTCCTGGCCCCTCCCTCCTGTTGAGTGCCCCCACAACAAGTAGATTGCTATAGTGGCACCCAAGCAGAGACGCTGCTCCGTGTGTCCATTCAGACAAGAAGCCACCGCCTAGCCCTGCCCCCTCTCTCCCCTCATTGGCTCACTGACTTTGATTGACAGTAGAGGAAGCCAATGGTGCTTTGCTGCCATCTCAGACAATAAGGAGGGAGAGTCCCAGACAGCCAAGTCTCCGTGTGACATTGCTGGATCGAGAGGGGGTTCAGGTAAGTATTAGGGGGGCTGCTGCACACAGGAGGCTTTTTATCTTTACAACCACTTTAAATATTATATATGGATTTATGAGAGGATATCATTTTATACACATACATAGTATTTTTTATTGATGTGTATTTATCTTTTGGAGTTTTTTTAATATGAAAGCATATAACATTTTAGGATTTACTACAGAATTATATATTATAAGAATTAACCTTTTCACTGCCAGGCCCTGTGCTCCACCTTTAACCGGTTCCACACCGCGCGCTGTATATTTACGGCGGCGGTGTGGACGCTTAGCGCAAATCGCCTTAAAAAGGTGGCGATTTGTGCAGGCACAGCTAGCCGGCGGGGCGCTCTCGTGCCCTACACACTTCGGAGGAGTGTGCCCGCGGCTTGGGCAGACCCGATGTCCGCCGGCGAGCTGCGATGAGCTGCTACAGCCAAAGAGCGGGGAACCACCAATGTAAACAAGGCGGTTCCTGGCTCTTTCAATGGGGACATAGGAGATCTACTGATCCCTGTCACTGGGATCAGTTAGATCTCCTATGTCCATGTTAGCCCAGCCCCCCCACAGTTAGAACACGCCCAGGGAACACTGTTAAGCCCTAGATCTCCCCCTGCAGGTTAACCCCTTTACTGCCAATGACATTTCTACAGTAATCAGTGGACATTTAAATTTCTGATCGCTGTATAAATGTCATTGGTCCCAAATAAGTGTCAAAAATATCCGACATGTCCGCCCCAATATAGCAGTACCGCTAAAAACCGCAGATCGCCGCCATTAGTAAAAAATAAAAAAAATAAAAACCCCAGAAATGAATTCTCGTCATCCGTAAACGCGGCCACTTTTACGCAAACCAATCAATAAACGCAGATTACGATATTTTTTTAACCAAAAATATGGGGAAGAATAGAAATCGGCCAAAACTGATGAAAAAAACATTTTTTTTATATTTTTTTTTGGATTTGAGTTTTAGCAAAAATTAAGAAATGTTGTTTTTTAAAAAAAAAATTGTCGCTCTTTCTTTGTTTATAGCAGTGATCAGAAATGATGCAGCAGTGATCAAATACCACCAAAAGAAAGCTCTATTTGTGGGGAAAAAAGGACGCAAATTTTGTTTGGGTACAACGTCGCACGCCCACGCAATTGTCAGTTAAAGCGACGCAGTGCCGAATCACAAAAAGTGCTCTGGTCCTAACATGGGAAATTCTTCTGGGGCTGAAGTGGTTAAGCATAGCTGGCCGGACTATTTTTGCTATTTTTCTATTGCTTATTTATTTTTCCCTTACAGCTTTTAGAGTTTGTAAAAGGCCCCCTAAACCATATATTTTCTAAAAGCACATGACGAGTAGAATACTAATAAGGTGCTACTGTTTTTAGGGCACAATGATATTTGCGCAAATGTTTATCAAAACAATATTTCCATTAAAAATACACTAAAATCATTATTAGTAAATAAAAACACAGCACATTTTACAAGATGTCTACTAAATATAAAAGCTAACATGCATTGAGTTAATAAATAACCAATATTTGTAAATTTTAGATTACGCCTTCTTGCGAAATGGTGAAAATCGTACAGGGGCAAAAATGTAAATATCCCAATTTCTATAAAAATCGAGAGGTGTTCATTTTTCACTTTCAGAGTTTCTTAAAAACCCCCCAAACCATATATTTTCTGAAAGCACATGACCCGTAGAATAAAAAGAAGGTGATACTGGTTTTAACGCCCTGCGATATTTGCGCAAATCTTTATCAAAACAATATTTTCACTAAAATACACTAAAATCATTATTAGCAGATATAAACAGCAAATTTTACAAAATTCCTACTAAGTATAAAAGCTTAACCACTTTAACCGTGGATTGACGGCAGCAGGTTGGCACCACTATGTGAATCGCTGTAGCTGTACGGCGGCTCACGCAGCCACAGTTGTGGGCAGGAGCATGCCAGTGGCGGCACGCTCTCACGGCCACTGTACAAGCATGCCCGCGAATCAGTCGGACTCAATGTCCACCAGCGACCCGAGATCGCCTGTTACAGAGGCAGAATGGAGATCTGCCAGTGTAAACACGGCAGATCTCCGTTCTGTCAGGGGACACATGACAGATTTACTGTTCTCAGTATTCTGGAACAATCAGACCTGTCAGGCCCCTGCCAGCCCAGCCCCCAAACAGTTAGAACACAGTGAGGGAACACACTTAACTCCTTGATCATCCCCTACAGTTTAACTCCTTCCCTGCCAGTGACATTTATACAGTAATCAGTGGCTATTTTTAGCTCTGATAGCTGTATAAATGTCATTGGTCCCAAAAAAATGTCAAAAGTGTCCGATCTGTCCACAGCAATATCGCAGTCACAATAAAAATCGCAGATCACTGGCATTACTAGTGAAAAAAAAATAATAAAAATGCCATAAATCTATTCCAATTGTAGACTAAATAACTTTTGCACAACCCAATCAATATACGCCTATTGCGATTTTTTTTCACCAAAAATATGTCGAAGAATATATATTGGCCTAAACTGAGGAAGAAATTCGTTTTTTTACTTTTTTTGGTCATTTATTATAGCAAAAAGTAAGAAATATTGTTTTTCTTTTTTTTCAAAATTGTCGCTCTTTTGTTTATAGCACAAAAAATAAAAAAACGCAGAGGTGATCAAATACCACCAAAAGAAAGCTGTATTTGTGGGGAAAAAAGGACGTCCGTTTCGCTTGGGTACAACGTCATATGACCATGCAATTGTCAGTTAAAGCGATGCAGTGCTGTATCGCAAAAAGTGCTCTGGTGGTAAATCCTTCCGGGGCTGAAGTGGTTAACCTGTATTGAGTTAATAAATAAAAAATATTTATCATTTTTAAATTACGCCTTTTTGTAAAATGGAAAAATTTAACGTACCCAAAATTATAAATAACAAAATTTCTCAAAAATCTGGAGGTTTTCATTTTTCACTCACAGCTTTCAGAGTTTGTAAAAGACACCCCAAACTATACATTTTTTGAAAGCATGGGGCCAGTAGAATAAAAGGAATGTGCTACGGATTTTTGTGCAAATGTTTACCAAAACAATATTTTCACTAAAATCATTATTAGCAGATACAAACACAGCAAATTTTACAAAATTCCTGCTAAGTTTCTTCTACATATAATAACTAAACATGTATTGAGTTAATAAATAGCAAATATTTGTACATTTTAAATTGCATCTTTTTGGGAAATAGTGAAAATCAGATGTACGCAAACATTTCTCTAAAAATCTGGAGGTATTCCTTTTTCACTTACAGCTTTCAGAGATTGTAACAGACCGCCCCCCCCAATCATATATTTTCTAAAAGCACATGGCCAGTAGGATAAAAAGAAGGTGCTACTGATTTCTAGGGCACCATGATATTTGCACAAAATATTTTCTTTTTTTTTTCTTTTTATTAGTGGATTCATACATGGCAAGAGTGGCAGGGCAATCTCGCTTTAAAAGCAGCAGATAATAATGGAGCCCAGGTCAGCTTTTGGATCAGGGCCCACAAGCTTCAAGCTACGCCTCTGAAGGAAAACCCTGTACAGGTAAACACGGCCTTGCAGGGATGTACACTGTGTATACCTGTGTGAACAAGGGCTTAGGCCCCTTTCACACGAGCAGACCGATTGGGTCCGCCTGTCCATTTTTCAGGCTGGCCCGATCAGACCATCCATAGTTCTCTGTGGAAAGGCAGATATAAATGGACATGTGTCCATTTTCACCTGCCTGCATCCAATCCGATCTGGTCCATCAAGCAGATCGGATCAGATGGTACGCACAAAACTGTGTAACAACACAAAAAGAGCCCGTTAGCAGGACACACAGGGCATAGAAATGTAAACTTTATTGGTCAAAAAATATTTATGGACAAGGATAAAAAAGGTCATTTACCATTGATACAGATTTAACCCCTTCCTTACTGGGCACTTAAACCCCCCTCCTGCCCAGACCAATTTTTGGCTTTCAGCGCTGTCGCATTTTGAATGACAATTGCGCGGTCGTGCAACGTTGTACCCAAATAAAATTTGTGTCCTTTTTTTCCCACAAATAGAGCTTTCTTTTGGTGGTATTTGATCACCTCTGCGTCATTTCTGATCGCCGCTATAAACAAAAAATGAGCGCCAATTTTGCAAAAAAGAACAATATTTTTTACTTTTTGCTAAAGTACAAATCCATTAAAAAAAATATTCATCAGTTTTGCCCGACATATATTCTTCTACATATTTTTGGTAAAAAAAAAAATCGCAATCGGCGTATATTGATTGGTTTGCGCAAAAGTTATTGCATCTACAAACTGGGAATTGATTTATGGCGTTTTTATTATTATTATTTTTTTTTTACTAGTAATGGCGGCGATCTGCGATTTTTAGCGGGACTGCGATATTGCAGCAGAAATGTCGGACATTTTTTACACATTTTTGGGACCAATGACATTTATACAGCGATCAGAAATTTAAATATCCACTGATTACTGCGTAAATGTAATTGGCAGTGAAGGGGTTAACCAGCAGGGGGCAGTGAAGGGGTTAACAAATGTTCCCTGGGTGTGTTCTAACTGTGGGGGGGCAGGGCTGGCCGGGTCATAACAGATCTAACTGATCCCAGTGACAGGGATGAGTAGATCTGCTATGTCCCCTGTCACAGAACGGGGAACCGCCTTGTTTACAACGGCGGTTCCCCGTTCTGAGGCTCCCAAAAGAGATCGCCGGGTCTCGGGCGGACATCGAGTCCGCCCGACCCACGGGCACGCTCGCGCAGCGTGCGGCGCACGCCGCTGCTGCCTCCAGGGGGCGCGCCAGGAGCGCGCACAGTGGACGACGTCCATGGACGTCGTCTGGGCATTTCAGATCCGCGCTGGAGCCGTACTTTGGCAATAGCGCGGATCTGAAGTGGTTAAAAAAGACAACGTTGTCAATTATAAAGTCAAAGTCCACGATAGGTGGACGAAACGCGTCAGTGTTCACGTCTTTCCGTCCTTTAGGGACGCTCCAGCCGGCCACCCCATCACGTCCACGTGACCGCGAGTTTTCGGACCGGTCATGTGACATCTACGTACACTCCCACAGTGCAAGATACGGATCGTGAGACACGACCGCTAGACGGGACATTGCTGCTTCCAGCCGGGACCACGACAGAGCTTGACCGCCCATTTACAGGACGATGCCGACGCTTTCGGTGAAGATCGATGAGCTTGTCTGGTGGTAACCCACAATCTGTAGCACCTACTACGGTCTCATTGTGTTGATCCTAGGAACAGGAGATCTATGATGTGTGATCCTATATGACTTGTTGGGCACAACTACTGCGGGAGCATCACTACTTACTTTGCTATTACAGCCCCCATTGAACTTTATGCCTCATTTGAGGTACCACCTCAGTGGGAGTCTACCTAGTGGGACTTGACACCTATGCACCACCTCATCCAATTGGGGTATATCCCCTACGGTGATTAATGCCACCAGTCTAGACCTGTTTCAATTTCATGTATGGTTGTGACAGTGGAATGTGTGATGGTATGGTGAATGTAGCCGGCTGTTTGCTATCCCTTTATAATTGACAACGTTGTCTTTTTTAAATCTGTATCAATGGTAAATGACCTTTTTTATCCTTGTCCATAAATATTTTTTGACCAATAAAGTTTACATTTCTATGCCCTGTGTGTCCCGCTAACGGGCTCTTTTTGTGTTGTTACACAGTTTTGTGCATTGAATTTTGCCCCAGGGACCCCATCCTGTCTGTGGATGAGTGGCCAAGCAGGGTGAATAGGCACCTCTATTTTCCCAGGTCTACTACACTATACTAGACCCAGACGGGGGAGCTGTCTTAATCTTTTTCTTTTTTCGGATCAGATGGTAGTCGGATGGAAATGGACAGGCGGTCTGTTTCCATCTGACCGCCCCAGCGATCTGACCCGACCGCTGAGCAGGTGGATCTGCTTGACAGAGTCAGCTCCATGTGAAAGGGAGGGGCCTCACTATGTTTTTTTTTTTTTTAACTTTATACATTTTTTTACAATTATTTTTTAATAAATTAATACATATATATATAGTGAGGGATTAGCTCTTGTGGAAATCACCTTTCATGGGTAAAAAGGCAGTTGAGACAGCAGTTGCATTTTAAAACAAACAAAATATAAAATAAATCCTTGCCATCCAGGCTCTAACTAAATAATTCAGGATACCTCTCTAAGCGGTGTCGGGCTTCTCCTAAACACCCACAAAACAAAGTTAGTACAAACCTTTCTTTTAGTCCCAAAGCACAAAGCTACATGTGTCAGCTCTCTCAGGCTGATCGCTCTCAGAGTCCCAGGGCAGAGCCAACATTGTTCTCTTCCCGGTCTCCATTTCCAGGAGTGGACACCAGTTTACCACAAAATCCGGTCCGAAACCAGCCCTGCCACAGTGGCTGGGAAAACCCGGGCCGGACTCCGCTCTAGTCCAATCCAAGGGAACGTATGCGAGGTGACACATAATGGCCATCTATCACCTTGCCTCGCATACCGTCACAATATATATATATATATTATTTTTTTGGGGGGTCTTTGGTGAGATATCAGAGGTCTAAACAGACCCCAATATCTCTTTTTTAGACAAATAAAGGAACGGAAGACAGATGTTTACCAAGCCACAACCTCACCCACACCACTCCTCTCCCCCGGAGCTTAGTGCGGGCAGTAACTGCAAGCGATGGGAGGGGAAGGAGGGATGCTGCTCGAAGCAGATGAATTGGTGGGACAGGGGCCATTGCAGGGTTGATCGGAGTCCTGGGGGGACATATCTTGATCCCCTCTAAGCCCCTGCAGCACCTGAACTTGGCGGGAGTGACAGAAAAGGGAAGTTTTAGAGGAAGGGGAGTGGTGGGAGGTGAGGAGGCTGGGAAGTCGCGGCATGGGCGGGGGTCACATTTGAGCTGAATGACTGTGGTCAGCGGATTGTAATGCAGAGCCTGCTGAACGATTATGTTATAAGTTTATGGTCACTGAAGGGACCATAAGCTTATGGCAGAAGGAGAAATGAGGTCCGTACGGCGTACAGACCTGGCCAGCTGGAAGCAGTGCTCTAGGTCTGTACGCCGCACGGACCTGGCAGTGAAAGGCTTAAGTGTTTATTTACATGTTTTTATTTTCGGTAGAGTATCACTTTAATGAGGCATGGCCCTTTAAGAAATGTACATTTTGCTCTAGATAAAAAGGATGGGATAAGATTGAATTGTTAAGGCTTATGATGTGACACTGAGATTGTAAATTGTCTCATGTTTTTTGATTGCATAATGTAATTAAAGAGGAAGTAAACTCAAATGGGGTTTACTTTCTCTATGTCCCCCTGTAAAGTAGAAACATAATGGGCTACTATGCATTGCATAGTAGCCCATTATGTGCCACTTACCTGCAAACGAAGCCTGCAACATCCAGCGATGTCCCCTCTGCTGGCGGCATCCATCTTCAGCCCCTCTTCCTTCCGGGGGCTGCGACTCTGGTGCTGTGACTGGCCGGAGGCGCGTGACGTCACTCCCGCACATGCATGCGGGAGCTGCCAGTCACGGCACGATCGCAGTGGAGGAACACGCAGGCCGTTCCTTTATTGCGCATGTGCCGACATGACGTCGGTACAGCTTCAACACTGCATATCTCCTGAACCGTACAGGTTTAGGAGATATGCAGTGCACCTACAGGTAAGCCTTACCATAGGCTTACCTGTAGGTTAAAGTGGTTGTCACAAGTTGACAACCACTTTAAGATATGCATATATAGCGTGGGACACAGTGCGTCCACCCACCTCTGATGATGGCTTGACACTGAAATGCATAAGGTGTGGCTTGGATTGTGACATCATTCTGTACAGCCTGTCTAGCTTGTGACTTCAGAGAGAGTACCGGGGCCAACAGTGCTAATGAGTCTAAGCGTGTATCCTTAGTGTCAGGTTGACACTGACTAAATGTAAGTGATGTTTAATAAATATCAAGATGGTTTTACACAATGGATGTCTCCCTTTTTCCTCCATATACATGCAAGAGAATGTGATGAATACAAATGATAAGGATTAACCCCTTATGTGCTGGAGAGAATTTTCTATCTTGTCAAGCAAATTTTTACTTAATTAAAGAGATACTTTACCACATGAACTGATTTTTAGATTGGGTGTTTTGCTTTTGGTGAGTATGTGGTGTACTCAAAGGGAAGTCACAAGGTGATTTATTCGGACTGCATTTATTTATGGACATATTAATTATTTATTTGCACATAGAAATTAACACGTTCATGAATTATTTCATTAATTTTTGCCCTGGTATTGTTAGTATTAATTATTCTCTGCCTAACAATTTTTCACTATTTTTTGCACCTTGATGATTTTTATAATTTTATGTATTTTTATGTATTATTGAGTATATATTATTGAGTGTATATTGTATAATATTTTCCTTTTTGACCAATTTTGAATGGGTATTCTTACCATCAGTAATGTCTTTTTATGAAGTTATCCAAAGGCTCGCCAAAGAGAAGTTCAGTATCATTATATTATATTGCTATTCTACAGACCAGAATTTTAAGCACAGGGTTCTCCAAATATTCTCAGGGGACTCATTTGGGAAAGAAAGGAGACAAGATCCATTAACCTGTATATG
>BLSH010328248.1:769055-779224 GCA_018402905.1 Glandirana rugosa
CGTGTGCTATGAGGACAAACTCGTAGATACAAAAACAAACATACATAAACGCGCATAAGAGCGCGTATACGCAAGCACATAAACGTGGGTTTAAATAAGAGTGCAAGCGTTATACAACACCTGTAAGCGTACGTTTTCACTTATATATGCCGTATTTAATGACTGGTTTTTACGACTAAAAAGATGACTTCATATGTGCCGCGAACAAATGTGCGGACACACGTATCCGTGTAATGTTATTTACCCGACATAAAATCGAGTCGCTTTTTTATTCGACATGACTCGTAAAAATTCGACGTCACACGTTCTTCGGAATCTCGAATATAGACCACACTGCAGCTTAAAAATGCTCAGTACAGCTTATTTTTTCGCTGAGCTAAAATACAGCCCATTTATTGTAATGTGCCTATGCACACAGGCGTGTAAACAAGCGCCGTGTATACTTCAGTAGAAAAATCAGCATTTTTGGTCAGTAATTTATGCCGTATATATTCACTTTTGCATGCGAATGTCCACAACATATTGCGAACGTGAGAATAAATTTGGGTGCAAATACACGAACGCATATGCGCGAGAATACGCGCAAATACATACAAACAAAAACATAGATGCTCAAACAGGAGTATCGTGTGCAAGAGGCCTTAGACTCAAGAGTATAGTTAGTGCGATAGCTGTAATCTGGTACTACAACTGTAATGCAAATAGAGTCCCTAGAATCCTGAAAATCAATTGGGTTTCTTCTCTTAGATACAGAAGATACTCATGCCTGTTTACAACCCCAATTCCGTGCTATATAAAATTGACATAAAAGAAGTATGCAATGATTTGCAAATCTCATAAACCCATATTTTATTCACAATAGAAAATAAAAAAGCATTTCAAATGTTTAAACTGACAAAATGTACAATTTTACAAAAAAAATAAGGTATTTTTGAAATTTATGTCAGCAACACATCTACAAAAAGTTGGAAGAGCTGGAAGAGCTGGAAGAGCTGGAAGAAAATGTATCAACTAATTAGGTTAATTGGCGACAAGGGCATCTTAGAGAGTCAGAGTAACCGTAACCAGTTGCTGGAGTTTTGGAAGAGGAATGTTTTCCTATTCTTGCCTGAGCATATACTGCTCTAAAACCTTGATATATTTTTCAGCATTGATGATGCCATTCCATACACACTAATACACCCACATACAATCAGAGTTGCAGGCTTTTGAACGAAGCTCTGAAGGTCTCTCTCCTTTTTAGTTCAAAGGACATGGCCTTCGAACTATAGAGAGAGACCTTCCAGTTTATCGGTGCTCAGTTCAAAAGCCTGCATCTCTGATGGTATGTTTTGTTGCCATAAATTAAAAAAAAAAATACTCAATTTTTTTCTTAAAATGGTACATTTTCTCAGTTTAAACATTTGATATGTTTTCTATTTTCTATTTTGAATAAAATATGGGTTTATGAGCTTTGCAAACTCATGTATTTTACACAGCGACTTTTTTTGGAATTGGGGTTGTAAATACACTTCTATATATTAGTAGCCTCAACCCTACTGACCAGTCAATGATTACTCAAAGTCCACGTTTTATCGCGGTTACGTGATAGTTTAAGTTTTTGGGGTTGTATTTGAGATGTGCAAAGAGAGATCACACAAAAATTTATAAGTATAAGATTCAATTAAGTAATGACAGATACAGACAAAAAAGTAATGATAGAACAAGAATACTTATCTAAGGATGCCTTTTCCACCACAGAGTCCTGCCTGATTTTGCGGTGTGACACACATAATCAGACCAGAAACATGCATCATACAACTCTGGAAACGAGACTGAATATTCTAAGTTTTAGCTCTAGTAGATAGGACTTGAGTGTAAGGAAATGGTCATCCCCCACTGCAAGCAACATGACCTTTTAAGGACTTGGTAAGTTTGTAATGACATTCCTTTGATATGATTTGATAAGTCGGCTAAGGTAACTAGGTATTGGATCTAAAGTGTACCTATTTATATTCTCTGTCTGATTTACCTCCACAGAAAATCTCATTAGGCTATGTAGGGCTGAAAAAATAGGATTTTTTGACTTACCGTAAAACCCATTTCTCTGAGTTCATTGACAGGCACAGCGTTCCATTATTCTTTACCATAGGGTTATATCGCCACCTTCAGGAGTAGGACTAGACAGAAAAAAGACTTGACTACGCCTATGGGCAGTCCTAGGTGATATACACCCCCCTCTCTGCTATAGGCCTTCGGTTTAGTAACAAGCAGTATCAGAAGTATCAAATCTCCTAAGAGGGGTGGGTGCCGTGTCTGTCAATGAACTCAGAAAATCGGATTTTACAGTAAGTCAAAAAATCCTATTTTCTCTTTTGTTCAGACACAGTGTTCCATTATTCTTTACCATAGAGACATCCCAAAGCAGTGCCAAACATGAGGGGTGGGGTAACAAAAAAAAATCCCCAGGCTAACACAAGAGCCAACCAGGTAACAGGAGCTCGACATGGAACAACTGGAGCCCAACCTGACCAATACACGCCAAGAGGGGAGAACTCCCTAAAAGTAGCCTGCAAAAGCTTGCAAACAAAAGAAACATCCGCAGATGCCAGCACATCCACTTTGTTGAATGTTGCGAAAGGTTACACAAAAAAACAGGTGGCCACCCAGTAAAAGTGGCGCCCCTGACGCCTGATGACGGAAGACTCAGAAACACATAACAGGGAAGAAGGAAACCAACCCCTGACAGACATAGCCAGAGTCATCATCATTCCAGAAATAGTCGCAGAAGAACCAGACCCCCTTTCCTGTCCAAGAGCACAAACAGTGAGTCTGACCCTGAAAAGACTCAATGGCTCTCAAATACACCCGAAAAAATACCCAAACCACATCAAATGCCATAGAAGATGTTGACCAGGGCACAGGGAAGGCAACACCATGTCCTATTCAAAGGGGAATCAGAGGAAAGAGCAATAAGCAAGGGCGAAAAAAAAACACTTCATCCTTTGGGACACCGGAAAGGTGCAAGCAAAGGTGATAGCAACCCAAAAAGGCCATCTCCTGAGACCAAGTATTCAGGGGAACCTCCCAAATATTTTTAAAAGGAGGCATCTGTAAACCTGAAAGCATCAAGTTCAGAAGTGTCCGCACCAGTGGAAACAGTCTTCGAACCCCTAAACAAAAGTTACGCCCCATGTCCACCAAGAAGGAACGAGAGCGAATGCCCAGCGACTCACACCAGGATATATACTCTTTCCACGTCCAGCGGTAGATCTACCTAGAGGTAGGCTCCCTAGCCTTCAGCAGGATCGGAACTTCAGCACCTGGTTCAATACAGCCAGGCCAGCAAAACCAGTGACTGTAGAGCAGGACAGGAGATCGGCCCTGGGGACTGTAGGTCTTCCCCTCTTCCCCGAAAGACAGTCGTCAAGGAACGTCAGCGACCAGGTGCACCAGGTCGACGTACCAAGACCAACAGGGCCAATCCGGGTCCAAAGGAATGACCGGAATCCGTTCAGCCCTGATCTTGCATGGAAGCCGCAGCAACAGCAGGTGAGGGGGAAAAATGTAGTTAAAACGATACCGGTCGACAGGGGCCACCAGAGCTTTTTAGGGTGCTAACCATAGGCACTGAACCTTGCCAGAAGTTCAGATACTGGCCTGTTCAGCCAGGACGCAAACAGATCTACCTCGGGATCTCCCCACCTGATACATATCCAATGAAACACTGCCTGGTGAAGGGAACATCCCGTGGTCCAACCATGCAGACTGAGACATTCCGCCTGCCAGTATTGCATCCTTGGAATGCTTACACCGGAGAAGTCCCAAACAGAACGTTCTGCACACCTGAGGATCCTGGCTACTACCAGGGCTGCCAACACTATTTGTTTCACCCTGGCGAGCGACATAGGCCACCGCCGTTGCAACGTCCGACTGGATCCGCATCGGGAGCCCCCGGAGCCGATCCGTCCATGATCCAGACGTAGACTGATCACCCGAAGTTTCAGGATATCGATTGCTAGTCTGAAATTATCCAGCGTCTGAGCAGAGCACAGTCCCAGGACACCTCCCCAACCGGACAGACTGGCATTTGCGGGAACTGTCGTCCAATACAAGGGGAGAAAGAATTTGCCCTGTCGAAGACCGGGAGAGTGCAGCCATCAGACCAGGGTGCCGCTGGCTTTTTCAGCTCAGCCAAATCTGATTGCCCAGAGACCTCCCACACTAGTACCATTACGCCAGGATCTCCCAGAAGGGAGCTCGTATGGAATAGCCTAGAAGGTAGATACCATCACGCCCAACACCTGCCTGCAGGCCCATAGGAAGGCCCGCCAGCCGGACAACCGTAGATGAAAAAGTAGCATACAAATTCTGGAGATAGTCCAGAGGAAAAGACACTCCGGCCAGAGCTGGAGGCAGGGTAAGGCCCAGATATTTCAAAGTACTAGAAGGGCTGGTGACCGGTATTCGGGTGCTCAGATGGGCTGGTGATCGGCACTTGGGTACTCTGATGGGCTAGTGACAGGTACTCAGGTACTCTGATGGGCTGATGACAGGTACTAGGGAACTCTGATGGGCTGGTAACAGGTACTCGAGTACTCTGTTGGTCTGCTGACAGGTACTCGGGTACTCAGATGGGCTGGTGACAGGTACTCAGGTACTTTGATGAGCTGGTGACAGGTACTCATGTACTTTGATGGGCTGGTGACAGGTACTCGGGTACTCAGATTGGCTGGTGACAGGTATTCGGTTGCTCAGGTGGGATGGTGACAGGTACTCGGGTACTCTGATGGGCTAGTGACAGGTACTCGTGTATTCTGATGGGCTGGTGACAGGTACTCGGGTACTCTGATGGGCTGGTGACAGGTACTCGGATACTCAGATGGGCTGGTATTCGGTTGCTCAGGTGGGATGGTGACAGGTACTCTGATGGGCTAGTGAAAGGTACTTGGGTACTCTGATGGGCTGCTGACAGGTACTGGGGGTACTCCGATGGGCTGGTGACAGGTACTCGGGTACGCTGATGGTCTGGTGACAGGTACTTGGGTACGCTGATGGGCTGGTGACAGGTACTTGGGTACTCTGATGGGCTGGTGACAGGTACTCAGGTACTTGAATAAACTGGTGACAGGTACTCATGTACTTTGATGGGCTGGTGACAGGCACTCTGGTACTCAGATGGGCCAGTGACAGGTATTCGGTTGCTAAGGTGGGATGGTGACTGGTACTCGGGTACACTGATGGGCTAGTGACAGGTACTCTGATGGGCTAGTGAAAGGTACTTGGGTACTCTGATGGGCTGCTGACAGGTACTGGGGGTACTCCGTTGGTCTGGTGACAAATACTCGGGTACTCTGATGGGCTGGTGACAGGTACTCATATACTTTGATGAGCTGGTGACAGGTACTCATGCACTTTGATGGGCTGGTGACAGGTACTTGGGTACCCAGATGGGCTGGTGACAGGTGCCCAGGTACTCAGATGCGCTGCTGACAGGTACTCGGGCACTCTGATGGGCTAGTGACAGGTACTCGGGTACTCTGATGGGCTGGTGACAGGTAGTCGGGTACTCTGTTGGGTTGGTAACATGTACTCTGATGGGCTGGAGACAGGTACTCGGGTACTCAGATGGGCTGGTGACAGGTACTCGGGTACTCTGATGAGCTGGCGACAGGTACTCGGGTACTTTGATGGGCTGGTGACAGATACTTGGGTACTCTGATGGACTGGTGACAGGTACTCGGGCACTCTGTTGGTCTGGAGACAGGTACTTGTGTACTCAGATGGGCTGGTGACAGGTACTTGGGTACTCAGATGGGCTGTTGACAGGTACAGCAACAAACTAAAGAAGTCAGTGACATGGATAGAAAATCTATGATACAAGATAAGACTACTAGAGTAACCACATTTCCGGAAGCCCCATCTTTGATACTGGACTATAATATACAATATAAGGAAGTAGAGAAACTAATATTCAAACATTGGCATATTTTAAAGGGGGACAAACATCTACGTTCAATATTGTCTGACAAACCTAAACTAATTTATAAAAGAGCCCCGACCATTAGAGACCTACTAGTTAAAAATGTAGTACAACCTCCTCCCAAGAACACCTTCACATTTTTTACGGGCACTGGATTTTACCCCTGTAAACGGTGCTTCGCTTGTTTACATGCAAGTAAAGATAAAAAAACTGAATTTGTAGCCACATCCACGGGTCAGACGTACCAGATTAAAGACTTCATCAGCTGTAACACGGAGGGAGTCGTTTATGTTTTACAGTGTAGTTGTAATCTACAATATGTGGGTAGAACTAAAAGAGCTTTACGGGTGAGGGTGAAAGAGCATATACAAAATATTTGTAAAGGATTCTCCAAGCATAGCGTCTCCAAGCACTTTGCACTTACACACAACAGAGACCCCTCTCATTTACAATTTTGGGCGATTGAGAAGTATAATAAACCATGGAGGGGAAGCCATAAAATTAGAATCCTCAGCCAAAAAGAATCGAAATAGATACATACCCTGGGTACCCTCACACCCAGAGGTATGAATGTAGAGTTTGATCTCAACTGTTTTTTAAGTAACTTTTAATTGCATTTATTTACTGATTTTATTTTATCCGTGATATTTAGTGGTCGAATTTGTGAGAACCCTCCTGACTCTGCCTCCAGTGTGGGCACATCCCTTTCCCCTGATTTATTCATTTTCCAGTTATTTTTATCTTCATTTTTATTATTTATTTTATTTTTATTTTTATTTGTATTTGTATTTTCATCTTTATCTTTTATCTTATCCAGGTGCAGCATCCCTCACTTTTACTTTGATTATCACCACATAGTATCTATTAGGACATTGCTGATATTTTTGTTACCCATCTACTTATTTATTTACGGTTACTGTCCAATTTTTATCTTCTACCCCATTGAATCGAACATGTATGGCAGGATTGGGCTTTTCAGCAATACACTTCATTACCGCTTAAGTCCCTGGCTGACATGTAACAATTATACGGCTTCATTCGCATTCGTCTATTTATGGCTGTGAACGGTCATACACCAGCGCCATCCGATTTAAGGATATTTAGTGACACTCCCCCCAGGATGACCAAGTCTGCTTCGTCTTTTCTATTTTTGCCTCAGTGTACGCAGAGTATGTATCAGCTATCCGCTGGAAAATGGTGGCATGCTGTGTGGAGCATTGAACCACAACAAAATGGCCGCCGGGAAACTTCTGGGTTATCCATATAAATTGACATGGTTTTCATCCAATCCGGTTACCCTGATGAAGTCACGTGACGTGACGTAACGCGTAGGACGTTGCCAGATTGAACACTACACTGGATACAGAATGAGGAGCAGTCCGTGACCGTTGTTGTGCTATATTTATTTACACTGCGCTATTTTCTTTTATTTCATGTAAGCAGCCATTTGTCTCACTTTTATAATAAACGTGAAGTTTTTAACATATTACACTATGGAGGCTATCTTTTCTCATCTTTATATATGACTGCTCTTGAGCTATGATGACCAGCGGAGGGCACTGGAGGCACTAAGGATCCAAAACATACCCAGGAGGAATTTTATCCTTGTAGTCTGGTTCTTATTATTTATCTGAGCCACTATATGAATGGAGGAGTGAAGGAGTTTTATCAAGGAAAAATGTAATCAGTCACTGCCATATCAGTACCACATCCCTGTAATGTCAAATAGAAAATAGTATTCATGTGGGGTAGGACCCTGCCCCCACAGAGAATGATAATGGGACTTTCAAGGTACTGATTAACTCTCTCTGAATGATCAGACAGACATATGAAATATTTTATCAAAATTTAATATTGGTAATGTGAAAAACATATTAGTAAAATCACCAAATCAGAAACAATATACATAAATACAAAGTGAAATAACTGGACAATACAGTACAATAACCAGAAACAGTCCGTATGCTCCCAGTCGGCGGAATAGTGATAAACTCCAATGACTGGTGACTGTAGAATACGTATCTGTTCTTCCCAACGCGTTTCGCCAAAAAAGAGAGAGGCTTCCTCAGGGGAAAGCGAGCAGAAACCAATTAACGGTATCCGTATCCTAAGTAAATATAACAGGGTTCAATGAGTATGGAATACTAGTATATTATTAATCATTTACATTTGTACAAAGTGTTCCGTTTTCCGGATACATTTGTAGCTCTTATTTGCATCTGATCATACATATATTGAATAAAATGGTTTCATTCATGTTGTACATAAAGATGAAAAAAAAAAGGGGGTACCTTGATACTTTCTGAGAAAGAGGGAGACTCTGTGTTTAGACCTCTGATCATATCACTACCAATCTCAAATTACTACAGCGAGTATAAGGATGCATAGATCGCCATTGTCATATATACGATAAGCCCCAAGTCTCCACAGAAGAGATAAGGTAGCTGCATAATATAAAGAAAATTTTATTCATCACCGATAGAGCATCTCATCATTGGTCCCATGCAGGTCATTAATGGTTAAAAGGTGCGACTTACGAGTTTGATGCGCCAAAAGGAAAAGACGATGTCTGACTGTCTGCACATACCACCTGGTGGTCATAATGATAGGAAGATAAATATATATTTGTCATCTGGGGGTGACTAATAGTGGGGATATTGTGGTATACACAAAGCTTTAAAACACGTACCCAAATTTCTTTTGGAATGGTTTAATCGTAGTTCTATGATAGCGTCATTATATTTGGTAGATATAGATCCTTTGACACTGTCCTCCAGAGATGAACAACCTGGGAGACAGAATGCGGATCTAATGAAAAAAACCCCATATTCTAAACCACATATGTCCACCCCAGGATCAAAATTATCCTCCCCTCTCCCCAGACATTTAGGTGGCATTGTGGTCCCCAAAAGGGACCTCTAGACAACTTGAAGGTACCTTGTAAGGATGAAACAACGTTCGGCGTCCGCAGATTCGTCGGCGTCTTGGCTTAGAGATAAGGGGCATGATTTAAATAGAGAGCATTTGGCGCCAAAACCAAGCACATGTCATGGCGCACCGGAAATGACGCTGCAGTGTAACTGCGGTAGTCTTCCGGCTATTCAAGGACCTGAATATTGGATCCGCCTCTGGAACTGTAACATGCCTCACATAAGTCACAGGACGCAAGCTTCCGCACGGCGAGGCATAATCAGACCCGCCTCTTTCATATCAGTGTCCCTCCCAGCTGTCAACAACAGCCGTTGAGAGACAGCAACGTAGATGTATAAGATGAATGGGGTAAATAGACATTGTCTATCTATAATGGCTGCATCGGGTGTTATTAGGCAAACAGTGTCAGCCTTTAGTATTCCTCTAAGGAAGAGAGACCATATAAGACACTGTTTGCCGAATGGCGGGACGGGTGATGGCCCAGCAGGGGCCTCAACGGGAAGACTGGATGGACCCTCAGAATGCCACCCCATGGTGGTAAATTATATCCACGTATGGGACCTACTGCTGGATATGCCTCCCCGTCCCGCCATAGTTACCGGTATTAAATTGGGATTAATAGGAATTTATTATGAAAGGAAACAATATATAATAATAATAGCTCAGAAAAAAAAAAAAAAATTAAAAATAAGAGCTCAAATTTATTTTCGAAGAAAAGAGGGGCGAGCCAGGTGTCACACGACTTATCATCCTACGGATCACAGAGGAGGATCCGGAGGCGTTGTGAGCAACTGGACATCAAACTTAAGTGATATACCGGTAGCAAATAACAACCATGCATTTGTTATGCATTGAGTCGCACGATATTAACCATGATCCGCACAGAGCCATAGAGAGAGATCTATATGGACATTAAATGAGATAAAGTGAGATATCAGACTTAGATCAGAGGTCATACAGATGGTCCCTATGTTCCACCTCCATTTCCGTATGGGGGGTATATATTTGGATATGTTGTAATGCACATAACAGCTGTTCAGCGTGTTTAATCAGTTACAGAAAAGGCTTGCAACTTATGTTTTCATTGAGGCCAGGTGCTTTGGTAGCCTCCAGTTGGAAAATCCATTTCGTTTCCAACTGGAGTAACCGTTTATCGATGTTTCCCCCCCGGGGAGGGGCCTCCACATGTTCTAAAGCGAAAAATTTCATATGGTCAAGGCCATAATTATGATAGAGGCCGATGTGGCGGCTAATAGCAGATTCTAGTTTACCATTA
>BLSH010328248.1:799072-810524 GCA_018402905.1 Glandirana rugosa
AAAAAAAAAAATATAAACGGATAAAAATAGACGAACTATGTATAACGGATACACGGGTGAGCCAAGTCCATTATGTGGACACTGATAATGATGTGGTTGTACCTCAAGGAGGTATTATATCTTCAATAGTTCATACTCTAAAATCTGCTCGATATGTTCGATAAGGGACATCCTAAGAAGTGGTGGTTACAAGACGATAGGGGACTTGAGTGGTGGTCCACGTGGTGGTATAAGTCCTTTTATCTCGTGTGGTATCTATGGTAGTTGGTAGTAACCACCCTATTCAAAAAATACGAACTTATGGAGTGTATGGTGTAGTGTGGGTCTCCGGAATCTTAGGAATTTTATACAGGCAAGGACAGGGGACTTAGCATCCATTTGTGGGTGCAGAATTCCGCTAACTGCGACCATTCAGTGGCTAATTCAGGGGACAGGAACGGACATATTTTAAGGATTCTAAGGCCTCTGGGTGTGATGTGGTATGTGAGGTATTCAAGCATAAAAAACTTATCCCACCAATGATGGTTGATGGTATCTATGGTGTGCTCTATTTTCCTGAATATGGTGGTGCACCTGGTGGTGAGTTCAGGGGATAGCAGAACATTGGTGGTGAAGAATCCTACAGGGAATAGCTTGTATAGCTCGTCTAAAATCTCATACTTGATAACTTCTATATTATGGAGGAACTCCATGTTGGTGTAGTAATAGTCACAGGTGTATTACCTGAACCGAGTGGGCACATAGGCAATATGTATCAAGCAGATAAAAATAGGCAAATATAAAAAAAAAAAAAAAACAAGTATATAAAGAAATTTAAGCAAGTATATAAACGCCGGGAGCCACCGACGCTTCCTTCCCACCGCATCACCGCCAGGCAGTTCCTTCTTCACCCCAGGAGCACCTCCTCCAGGACTCCCACACAGCCAGCAGTGGCTTGAAACTGCAACGCTTACCTGAATACTACCATTGTGAGTAGGTTTTTACCACTTTTAATAAATTATGTTTTTACTCCAATACTGCACTTAGAGGCGCACCTTTTGTTCTTTATAAAAAATAACATTCCTGCTAAGAAGAAAAAAATGATTAAACGTTACAGGAAAACAAAAACATTACATACCTGCAAAAATGCCATGATAATAAACAGCAACAAAACATTACAGGTATGCATAAAAAAACAACAGAGAGAGCAATAGAAAGACAATAGAGAGAAAATAGAGATAGAAAAACAGAGTTAGGTACCTGGTAAACTCTTTTTCTAAGACGTCTTCCAGGGCAGCACCCCAGAGATAGGCTCCTCCTCCTTAAAACAGGAAACACATTAGTCCACCATTATAAAAGATCAGCCTCACCTGTATGGCTCAGTAATATTAACCGGTTCCACACTGCCTACCGCATATTTACAGCGGCAGTGTGGACGCTCAGCGACCACCGGCGAGCCGCGATGAGCGGCCACAGCTAAAGAACAGGGAACCGCCGATGTAAACACGGCGGTTCCCCGGTCTGTCAGTGCGGGCGTAGGAGATCTACCGATCCCTGTCACTGGGATCAGTTAGATCTCTTATGCCCATGGTAGCCCAGTCCTCCCACAGTTAGAACACACCCAGGGAACACATTTAACCCCTAGATCTCCCCCTGCAGGTTAACCCCTTCACTGCCAATGACATTTATACAGTAATCAGTGGATATTTAAATTTCTGATCGCCGAATAAATGTCATTGGTCCCAAAAAAGTGTCAAAAATGTCCAACATGTCTGCCCCAATATCGCAGTACCGCTAAAAATCGCAGATCGCCACCATTACTAGTAAAAAAAATAAAAACCCCAGAAATGAATTCTCATCATCCGTAAACGTGGCCACTTTTGCGCAAACCAATCAATAAACGCCAATTGCGATTTTTTTTTTTACCAAAAATATGAGGAAGAATATAAATCGGCCAAAACCGATGAAAAAAATGTTTTTTTATAATTTTTCTTTTTGGATTTGTATTTTAGCAAAAAGTAAGAAATTTGTTTGGTTTTTTTTGCAAAATTGTCGCTCTTCTTTTGTTTATAGCGGTGATTAGAAATGACGCAGAGGTGATCAAATACCACCAAAATAAAGCTCTATTTGTGGGAAAAAAAGGACGCAAATTTCGTTTGGGTACAACGTCGCATGACCGCGCAATTGTCAGATGCAGTGCCGAATCGCAAAAAGTGCTCTGGTCAGGAAGGGGGTAAAACTTTTCAGGGCTGAAGTGGTTAAAGCACCAAAGGACTACTAGTAAGCTATCTCGCCCCCATAATTCTTCCTGTAAAAACCTCCAGGGTGGGAACTAGTGCTGCCCTGGAAGACGTCTTAGAAAAAGAGTTTACCAGGTACCTAACTCTGTTTTCTCGCATCGTCTTCCAAGGCAGCATCCAAGAGGATATCTCAAGCAATACTTACTAGGGTGGGGATAAGAACTGGACAACCGAAGGACTGGTTCTGACTGGACAGCCGATCCATACGGTAATGCTTTACAAATGTACCAAAGCTCGACCATGTCGCTGTCCTGCAGATATGTTCAGGTGAAGCTCTCACTTTCTCTGCAGCTGAGGTGGCCCAGGCTCTGGTTGAATGTGCCTTGACTCCAGCAGGGCCCTTGAGTTCTTGTACTTTATATGCCATGTGAATGGCCATTCTAATCCATCTGGTCTTCTGCCAGTCTTTAGTTCTTTCTAAGTACGCAATGAGTGTTTTCCTTACATCCAGTTTGTAGATCTCCCTTTCTCCGCTGGCCATGGATGTCGGCAGGGACGGGATGATCACTTTCTGAGATCTATGGAAGCTAGACGACACTTTAGGTAGGAATGCAGGATCCGGGGAAAGTATAATTTTATCCGGATATATTTCACAGTAAGGTTCTAGTATTGATAAGGCTTGTATTTCGCTAACCCTCCTGGCTGAAACCAGGGCTACTAAGTGTGAGATGTTTATCCCCGCCTCCTCCAGGGGTTCGAATGGTGACGAAAGGAACCCTTTTAGAACTATGGCTAAATCCCATGACGGGGTCCCGCTCAATTTTACTGGCCTGGATCTTCTTAGAGAGAGAAGAAATCTCTTGATCAGTGGGTCTTCTGCTAACTTGAGGTCTGTGAAGGAAGATAGGGCTGCTACCTGTACCTTCAAGGTGCTAGTTGCCCTGTTTTTATCTGCCCCTTCTTGCAGAAAATCCAAGACTGCAGGAATGAACTCCCTCTCCGAGTCTCTCTTGGCCTCGTACCAGGATGTGAATTTTTTCCTCACTTTTTCATACATGGCCCTGGTGACTGGCTTCCTGCTTGCCAAGATGTTGTTGATGACTTTGTCCGATAACCCCTTCTCTTGCAGTTTCAACCTCTCAGGAACCAGGCTTAGAGCTTGAAAATTTTGTGGCTTGGATGACTGACTGGACCCTGACTTAGTAGGTCCGTTTGATCCGGCAGCAATAGCGATGGCTTTGTGCTAAGGTTCATCAGATGGCTGAACCATGCTCTTTGTGGCCAGAAGGGGGCAATAAGAATGACCGTAGCTTTCTCTTTTTTGATTTTCTGCTACACCCTTGGGAGCAGAGCAGTCGGAGGGAATGCGTATGCTAACTGGAAACCCCAGGTTTGGTTGAAAGCATCTACCCTGCTGTTGCCATCTAGAGGGTCCAGAGAAAAATTTTTTGGGAGTCTTGTGTTTGCCTTTGTGGCGAACAGGTCTATTTCAGGAGTCCCCCATGCCCTCGTAATCCATGAGAAGACCTCTTGGTATAATGTCCATTCTGTCTGCGTCACTGTCTTTCTGCTTAAGAAATCTGCTAGGGTATTGCTCGTGCCCTTTAGACGGATATCTGAGATTGATTGAATGTTTGCCTCTGCCTACAAAAGGATAGACTCTGCTAATGTCATTAGCTGCAGCGATCTTGTCCCCCAATCGGTTCAGATAGGCCACAGTTGTGGCGTTGTCTGACTGGATATGCACATCTTTCCCTAGGATGGCTGGCTGGAATGCTAATAGTGCTTCCTGCACTGCTCTTAGCTCCCTCATGTTTGATGAGGCTTGCGACATTTTGGAGTCCCATTTCCCTTGAGCACAGTGGTCCTCTATGTGAGCTCTCCAGCCCAGGGAACTGGCATCCATGGTAATCTGTACTGGGTTGTTTTGCGCCCATCTATGTAATGGAGTGGATTTAGCCACCAATACAGAGATTCCTTGACCGTGTGTGGTATCCGAATACTCTCGTCCAAAGTTTATGAGTTGCCATCCCATTGGGCCAAGATGTGATTCTGCAGAGGCCGCATGTGGATCTGTCCACACATAATGGCTGGTTTTGAGGTTGACATCAGTCCCAGAACCGCCATCACTCTCCTGATGGTTATTTGTTTGACTTTTAGGAGAGAATCTACAGCCTCCGTGATCTTTTTTTATCTTGTCCTCTGTCGAAAACACTTTTGGTTGTTTTGAGTCCAGTATGTAACCTAAGTAGGTTACTCTTTGACTGGGGTAGAGCTGAGACTTATTTATGTTTATCAGCCACCCCAGTTCCGGCAGGTAGGACATGCTTGTCTGAATGTTGTCTTCCAGGGATGTTGCTGACTCCGCAAAAAACAGAAGGTCGTCTAGGTACGGAATTACCCCTATGCCTTTTAACCTTAGCTCCCTCAGGGCCTCTGCCATGATCTTTGAGAAGATTCTTGGTGCAGAGGAGATACCAAAAGGCCCCGTATAGCAAACCATAGGTATTTTTGATGAGAGCTCTTTATAGGCACATGCAGATATGCATCCTGGAGATCTATCGTGGCCATGAACATTCCCTCCGAAAGGATGTTTCTGACAGAATAAATGGACTCCATTCTGAATTTTTTGTATGTTACTTTCTCGTTAAGGTTCTTTAGGTTTAGAATAAGCCTTAGCTTTCCCGATTGCTTCTTCCTTGGGAACAGGTGGGAGTAGACCCCTGTTCCTTCTTCCCCTTGAGGAACATGATACACCACCTCTTGCGTTATTAGTTCCTGAATGGACTCCACATATGCATCCGCTTTGTCCTTCCTTTTTGGCATCGTAGTCACTAGGTATTTTGTAGGGGGGATCCTGGTGAGCTCCAATGCATAACCTTATCGTGCGTAGTACAAATCCATTTGCCGTGATCTTTTCCCATGCTGTAGAGAACCTTGCCATTCTGCCCCCTTCTTGTCGATTGTCATTGGGTTTTATTCTTCTGACCTGAGGGTTTGAGGATGAAGTCCCCCTTCCCCTTCTTTTGCCAATTCTGCTGCCAGCATTTCTTTGCCCCATGTCTATCAAATTTCCTAGGCTGACGAAAGGGGTTTTTGCCCTGTTTCTTTTTGGATTGAGGAAATCCCTTGTTCTTAGCGCTGTCTTGTCTAGAACTGACTCCAGCTCGGCCCCAAATAGTAGATCCCCCGAAAAGGGAATCCCACATAGCCTGCTCTTGGAGGTGATATCCCCTCCCCAGGCCTTCAGTATTAGGGCCCTCCTGGCTGAATTCACCAGTGCTGTTCTCCTTGAAGCCACCCTTACTGTTTCTGCTGAAGCATCAGCCAGAAAGGAAGCAGCTCTGATCAGCGAGGGAGTGGTCTGAGCCAGCGCTTCTCTAGGAGTATCCCCCGCTAGTAGTTCCTGCAACTGGTTCAACCAGGTCCGAACTTGCGAGCTGTGCAGGTAGATGCTATGGCTGGGTTTAAGTTAGCAGCGCCTGCTTCCCAAGCTCTTTTGAGCATCACTTCTATTTTCTTATCCATAGGATCACTGAGTGTCCCTGCGTCGTCAAAGGCCAGATCTGTCTTGTTTGCTACCCACGCTAGGGAGGCATCCACTTTAGGGCATTTTGCCCAGGCCTTAGTGTCCTCTTCCTCGAACGGGTATCTATGTTTAATGGCTGCTGGCGTGAAGTTTTTTTCTGGCTCACTCCACTCCCTCTTGACCAGATCTTTGAGGGCCTGGTGGACTGGAAAAGTTCTGGTCTTTTTGGGTTGCAGCCCTTTGTACATTCTGTCATGTAGCGTGAGCTCTGCCACTTTCTTCCCCTTAATCCCTAGGGTGTCTGCTATGTCTCTTAGAAGACTCTCAGTATCTTCTGAAGGAAACAGTGTGCCTTCTGCCTCTGAATCCTGGTCATCTGAGTCTGTGCATAGCCCTTCCTCTGATTCTGCCTCAGACTCCTCAGACCCACTTTCTGGTTCCGGGAGGTCCAATTCTTCCAAGCTTTCTATTTGGGTGGTTGCTTTGCTAGTGGAAGGTATGCTACCCTGGTCTGTGCCGGAAGCGCCTTCCAATTTTTTAATGGCTGCTTGCAAAGGTGCCTTTTATTTCCTTTTTAAACTTGCTGAGTGCATCCCTAAAGTAGTTCTGCGACTCCTTTGCTACCAGTCTGTCAATACATTTCTGGCGGTTTCTTCCATTCTGGAGGAAAGCAAAGTCCGCACGAGCCACATGTCTTAGCCGTGCTCTTTCCCTTCTCCTCCGGGGCCTTTGCCTATAACAAGCAAAAGGGACCCGAAAGAATGAATTATCCGCATTCTGACAGATCCGTTATAAAAAACGGACAGGTAAAAGGCAGAGGTGACACAGAAAAGTTCTCTGACTTACCTTGGAGCTATCCTGACAGGCAGGATCTGCAGGGCAGGATGGAGAAACTTCCATCCCCATGACTATGTCCCGTTGTTAGACAAAACGTACGTCGGGGAAGACGTGCTGACGTCACTGCCGATATTGTAAGCCGGCCGGCTTTCTTCGTACTGGATGCTTGTATCTTCTATGTTGATGTAAGTGCAATACGTTTATCTACATTAACCCCTTCCTTACCGGGCACTTAAACCCCCCTCCTGCCCAGACCAATTTTTGGCTTTCAGGGCTGTCGCATTTTGAATGACAATTGCGCAGTCGTGCGATGTTGTACCCAAATAAAATTTGCGTCCTTTTTTTCCCACAAATAGAGCTTTCTTTTGGTGGTATTTGATCCCCTCTGCGTCATTTCTGATCGCCGCTATAAACAAAAAATGAGCGACAATTTTGCAAAAAAGAACAATATTTTTTACTTTTTGCTAAAGTACAAATCCATTAAAAAAATTATTCATCAGTTTTGGCCGATATATATTCTTCTACATATTTTTGGTAAAAAAAAAAATCGCAATCGGCGTATATTGATTGGTTTGCGCAAAAGTTATCGCATCTACAAACTGGGAATTGATTTCTGGCGTTTTTATTATTTATTTTTTTTTACTAGTAATGGCGGCGATCTGCGATTTTTATCGGGACTTTGATATTGGGGGGGACATGTCGGACATTTTTGACACTTTTTTGGGACCAATGACATTTATACAGCGATCAGAAATTTAAATGTCCACTGATTACTGTATAAATGTCATTGGCAGTGAAGGAGTTAACCTGCAGGGGGCAGTGAAGGGGTTAAATATGTTCCCTGGGTGTGTTCTAACTGTGGGGGGGCGGGACTGGTCGGGACATAACAGATCTAACTGATCCCAGTGACAGGGATCAGTAGATCTGCTTGTCCCCTGTTCCCCGTTCTGAGGCTCCTAAAAGTGATCGGCGGGTCTCGGGCGGACATCGAGTCCGCCCGGCCCGCGGGCACGCTCGTGCGGCGCGCGCGCGCCGCCGCCAGGGGGCGCGCTTGGGCATGCGCAGTGGAGGACGGCCATGGACGTCCTCCCGGCATTTTAGATCCGCGCTGGAGCCGTATTTTGGCAATAGCGCGGATCTGAAGTGGTTAAATGTTTTAAACGGTATCACGCTATTGGCTCCCATTCTTTTTCCTCCCGATGCCTATGGTGAGACTAACCTTGAGGATAAGGGAGCCACTTTAGTTGCCATTCTAAGATTACTCCAAGGTGGTTCTGAGGTAGATCTGGACGGCTCACTCTTCCAGGTTGCTGACACATTCAAGTTACATCTATCCTGGGAATATCTTGAATATCCCCAGGTGGGGACCCGGGCTGGGGTACAGCCAAAGCGCCACATTGCGCTTACTTTTGGTAAGCTGCCATTAAATAAGAGGTGGAGGTGTCACTACTGGCTTTGATTTATCACGTGGTGGTATATACTTAAGAAGATTGTGCATGATTTTGTTCCATCGGATCTCTTTACCATTTATGTGGACTTTATTATAATTATTACTCATATACTGTTTCATTTAGGATATGCCTAATATGTACCCAATTTCATGAGCGCGACCAGTTATTCAAAAACATTGCTGGAGAAACTTCCGACATGGTCAGCTTCCATTACTCTCTGAGAGAGGCCTCTTTTAACTGCTTCCTGCATAGCTCCAGGACCAGCCCCCAGCTGACCCCATGCAGGTTGGTGGACTTGCTTGCACCTGCTGCTGCTTGACATGGTTAGTGTGACAGGCTGTGCTGCCAACAGTTTCCCTCTTATTCTTTGTCATTTTCTTTCTCTTCTTTTTTTTTGAAAAATTGTGGCTTTCCCGCCGGACGTGGCATCACCGGAAGTGAGGCGTCACACTCAGCAATATTGCCTCTACCAAGATGGCCGCCAACTGGAACCATGTTCCAGCGCCATCTTGGTACACCCAACGGTCCCGGCCGGAGCAGACGCCGGACCGAACGGGTGGGGAGCGGCTAGGACTCTAACTGCCTCAAATCCCTGAGAGAGCTCCCCCAGGTAGCCCACGGACCCCCCTCTCCTGACAGAGGCAGAGCCACCGCCCACCCCCCCGGGGAACAGCCCAGAGCCTCCATCCTTCTTTAAGCAAGAGCTAACCTGTGAGCAGCAGCAGCAAGGGGAGATGCCATCGGCACGTCTGCAGCATGGGGGGGATGGTTGCTGACCCCCCTGCAGGGTTGAAACCCTCAGGCAGAAAGAATACGCAAGCGCCCCTGCTGGGCTACCCCAAACCCCTCGGGTAGCCGGGGGGGCCCAGTGCAGGAGTCCCCTGCAGCTAGCACAGGAACTGGTCTTCCTTGTTGCAGCTCTGTGATCCGGAGGAAACACAAACAACTGAGGCATACAGGTGAGGCTGATATTTTATAATGGACTGATGTGTTTCCTGTTTTAGGGAGGAGGAGCCTATCTCTCGGATGCTGCCCTGGAAGACGATTCGAGAAAACAAGAAATGTACAACTGTTTTTGGCTTTTGTTATTTTATTTTTTTGGTTTTTACAACTTTTTGAAAAATTATTTTTGTTTTTTAGAACAGTAAAGGTTAGGTTCTCTAAAAATGTGGTGACATCTTTGGAGACCCTGTGAATGTGTGCCCTATTCCTGTGTAGTGCTGTATCTTACACTAATACTCAACTAGTGTATGGTAGCACTCAGTCACCGATGCAGAGACCAGGCTGGTCAAAACAGGATCGGCAATAATAACGGGTGTCACGCCTGTATCAGCGTCATTGGCAGACACAAAATCTTTTTTGGGGGGCTTGGCTGATAGGGGTACCAGGGATGGCATGTGGAAAATGCCGTCAATGAAGCCGGCTCACTGCATTTGGATTGGGAACATGGGCTGCAGAGCCAGCTGGATACAGCAGGGCTCTGATGATCTCTTCCTGGAATTGAAGGAGAAATCCAGTCTGCCCTGACGCTTTGTATAGCACATAAGCGTTCAGCATAGCCAAATGGAATAAGTAAACAGACACTTTTTTGTACCAGCATCTGGACTTACGGGCAATAAATTATGGTGCCAATAACTGGTCATTGAGGTCCACCCCTCCCATATTTTGGTTATATTTGTGGACACAGAGTGGTTTCTCCACAACACCAGACACCGTTGTAATTTGGACAGCCGTATCTGCGTGAAGGGAGGAAAGAACAAAAACGTTCTTTGTATCCCTCCACTTCACCACAAAAAAATTACTACTTCTCAAGCAGGCTCTCTCCCCCCCAACTAAGGTGGGATTCTACCAGCCATTGGGGGTGCCACATGCGCCAATTTGGTGATCAAACAAGCGACTAAAAAGTGGCACGCTTGTGTAGTAATTGTCCACGTACAAATGGTACCCCTTTCCGAATAAGGGTGACACCAAGCTCCACACAATTTTGCCAGCGCTCCCTATGTAGTCTGGGCATCCTTCTGGCTCCAATTGACTATTTTTGCCCTCATAAAAAAACTACATGTATAGCCTGTGGCCCTGTCACAGAGCTTATACATCTTGACCCCGTATCTGGCACGCTTGCTGGAGACGTACTGTTTGAAAGCAAGATGGTCAGCAAATTTAATCAGGGACTCGTCCACGCACACAATTCGGTTGGGAATAAAAAGTGCTGTGAACTGCTGATTGAAGTGGTTTATGAGGGGCCGAATTTTGTGGAGCCGATCATATTCAGAGCCCCCCCGTGGACGACAAAGTTCATTGTCGTTGAAATGCATGAACTGCAGGATCTGCTCGTATCATGTCCTGGGCATGCAAGCAGAGAAGACATACATATGATGAATTGAGTCAGTGGACCAATATAACCGCAATTCAGGTTCTTTATGTATGCCCATGTTGAGGGTAAGGCCCAAAAAGGTCTTAAATTCAGAAACCGTAATTGGTTTCCAATCTCTGACAAGTGACAAATGGGGATTAGCGGCGATGTATTGACCAGCACATAAATTGCTTTGGTCCACAATAGATCTATAGAGATCTTCGGTGAAAAAAAGCGAATAAAAATCAATGGCCCTAAAATCAATTGTATTCACTTGAATTCCCGGTTGGCCAGGGAATGGGGGAAGTACGGGCATTGCATCAATGGTGGGTTGCCAATCAGGGTTTGCAAGCGCGGCAGGAAGGGCACCATGGGCTCTGCGGGCCTCTGTTTGTCTTCTTGGTTGTGGGAGACTACTTGTGCCAGCCACACCAGCTTGAACTGCACTTATGGGACTCACCACATCACCAAGTGTTACTGCAGTGCTGGTTTGTCTATGACCAAGATGTACTAGGCCGCTGGTGCTTGCCAGGTCACCAGGAGTAGTGGCGCTAGTACTGGCTCTCTGCTCCCTACGAGAGCCCTGCGGTTCATGCACCTAAGCAACGGCAGAACAGGATCTGGTATGCCTGACCTTAGCAGGGACCACTCCATTGTCAGAGTTATCTGACAGGGATCCGCTGTTGTCTACGGGATCATATGCTGAGCCTGATTCTGACAGTGAGGCTTCCCCATCGCTCTTGTCTGTCATGCTCAGCAACGCGTAGACCTCTTCACTAGTGTACCTCGGATTTGACATGTTGGCCTCTAAATTAATAGGTACAATAGTGTGATTCACAGGCAAAAAAGTGCACCTGGTTGTCAGAGCCTGTTTCAAGTCGCTACCAAAATCACTGTCAGATTTCGCAGGGATCGGGCGTGACCTCTGTGAAAGCTTCAGATATGTGTATTGTGTTTGGTTAGTGTCAGTGATCTATTGATCCTGCACTTGGGTGGGCTGAGCGGAGGGGCTAAACGCAGGTACTAACAGGTATCTGGGCTGATCCCGCGTTTTTTAGAACAC
>BLSH010328248.1:810735-821782 GCA_018402905.1 Glandirana rugosa
ACAAAAGTAAAATAAAAAAAGTTGGTCAAGGGCTGGCTGAACGCATATAAATGACGACGTCACACCGAAACAGGACGCTCAGTGGTAGATATTTGCCGCTAGCGCCCGTGCCGATCCCTCGTGCGTGGGGGGTCACGCCAGTGCTGCCAGGTCAAGCGATCTCAATTGAGATATCCTTATCTGGTTACTAAAAACCAGATAAGGACAACTAGCCAAGATCACTTACCCTACGAAGGGACAGACACCTTACATTTGTGTCTGTCCCCTTCACTATATTAGAGGGGAGAAACCCAGGAAAAGGCAATCTCTCTCTCTCTGTAGTTTTGCACTCAATGTGATTGTGGTACAGCGATCAGTGAACGATCTGATCGCTGCACTCAGTGACAGGGGGGGTGACAGGAGTGAAGGGGTTAACTGGGGGGGGGTTGATCAAAGAGTTAAAAGTTTGCATATATGTACTGGTGTTAGTGTAACTCACGTTTTGATGTCTCTCTCTCTCTAACGGAAAAGGACCCAAAGAGGGGAGATTATATCACTTCCCCTGTCTGTGTTTACATTCCACAGACAGGGAAGCATCCCATTCACTAGAACCGATCAACAGGAATAGACCAAAAATCATTGGTCTATTCCTATAGAGTTAACTCTAGCGAACTGGACCGTCGTGACCGCACTGGGGGGTGCGTGCTCCCTAGCCGTGCCCGCGATCGCCGTTTATAGATGGTGACTCGCAGGACAAAGCCACACTGCAGCAGTAAATATACGCAAGTCGGTCGGGAACTGGTTGAAAAAAATAAAATGAAAACATTAAAATAAAAAAAAAATTTAAATTAAAAGTAATTTTCTAGCAAAAAAAATGCAGACTTTAATATGTATGTGGGAAATGTCCAAACTTCCCTGGTGGCAAGGCACATTCTACTGAGTTCCCTGCGTCCTGAACTTTATTTTGAGGGTAAAACGGTTGAGAAAAGGCTGCTCAGTCAGGAGGAACCCTGGTATTCTACAAACCCTGGCCAAGCATGTGGGGCTGCCGCTCGAAGCATCCAAAGGTCCCACCGCCTCGCTCCCCTCACAGACAGGATTACATCGTTTTTCCCGCAAGAAATTCCAGTCATGACGGCGTTCCCGCCCTCTCGCGTGGCAGACCGACAGAACGCCTCCTCCTGTCACGTGCCTACACCCATGTGACACCCTGACACGTCCCCTCCCGGCTACCGTCCTGTGGTTGCCGCGGTGACCAGCTGGGCTGGTTCCGGTCCCGGTAACGAAGTCATGGGCCTTAGCACTGGGAACAGGAACATGACAGCTACGACGGACGTCCCGGGCTCAGCTCAGGGCTGCGGCAATGGAGCTTTCACGGGCAGTTACGGGATCTTTCTGCAGGGCCTGCTTGCTGTGATGGCCTTCAGCATCCTGATGTGTGAGTATAGTCAGTGTGTGTTCCATTGTACTGGGCAGGGATGGACAGCTCCTGTCATTCAGTGTGCTGACTAGAAAGTTTCCATGTTGGGTAGATAGAACCTTCTTGCTGTATGTGGAAGAAGTCAGCCTGTGTTACAGATACTTCCCCAAGTTAAAGTGGAACTCCGGATACTTAATCATAAAAAAAATGGCCTTAGACCGCAGCCCTGAGACTGCTGACACTCCAGTCCTATATCTGTGCCGTGCCGGAACTCCCATGTCATCACGTAGAATGCTGGACTGCCTGTGAGTTCTGGTCCTGGGTTGTATCTGGTGACCAGAAGAGGGGCACAGAAAGTGACTTCGGGGACCGGATTTCACAACTGGAACCAGTGAGGAGGAAGATTGAGGGACAGACATAAGATTTACCTGTCAAGCTAACCATACTCTATAGTCTATACAATCTGACCAAAATATGGGGCCAATTCAAACAATCCATTAAATGTGTGTTCAATGCAGCAGGCAGTGGCTGATCGTAGCTCTAAATGAGATTGTACCATCAGATTGTATATTGTCTGGTCAGATCTTCCACTAAAGTCTAAATGTTTTTTACCTTAATGCATCCCTTACATTGGAGTACAAAAGATACAACTCTTTCTTGTGCTCCTCCATAAACACTCACCTGACTTCTCTGCCGATCCAACGTGGTCCTGTCTGCAGCAGTATTGCACAGAGCAGGTAATTATAGGTATGTTTGTTATTTTTATTTAAAAAAAAAAGAAAAAAAAAAGAGGGTTCACAAATCCTTTAAGTCATAATGTGCTGGCGTGCATCACATATTAGCACATTATGAGACATACCTGTCATAATAAGCTCTCCAGCGCTGTGTTGGGACAGATCTTGTGAGTCCTGAGCACTTCTGTCTTCGCCCAGTTTTCCTTTCCGGGTTCCATATCTTGGATGCTTCAGTGGGCAGGTTGTGATGACATCACTCTCACATTAGCACATGGAAGTCCACATGTGCGTTTTGATGCATAGGCAACAGGGATCAACAAGCCTTAAAGTGTTCCTAAACCCAGCAATATAAAAACAATTCATCCACCCCCCACAGTGCACACAGCTTCTAAATCTTCTATTATATCAAAATACTGCTGCTATATACCTTTTTTTCATCTGTATATTGCAGTCAGGTGATAAACTGCAAGTAGCCAGGACTTCCCCAGTTTGCATGTGGTAGGAGATTTAATCTCTTATGATGCAACTACCTTTGCATCAGTGTCCCTTCGTTCACAATCCCGCCAGAGCTGATTGGTGCTTTGCCAATGACATGCTCAGTTCACAAATAAACAATCACTGCCTCTAGAAATGCACTGCAGTCTGTGTCCATGTGAAACAGGAAGCTTGAACAGAGCACGTGCAACCTTTCCACACTGCCTACATCTAGTATAGTAGAGTCTAATATAGTAGACAGAGCAAGAAGGAAGTATCTGGCCATACAAGATCAAACAGCCTTTTTACACAATACAGAGGATTAACCCCCTAAGTTACACAGTGAGTATAGCAAGCATGCTATTCTGCATATACAGACAGATTTTACTGTTGTGGGTTTAGTAATACTTTAACCTCCCTGGCGGTGTTCTCGAGTGTGGCTCGGGGTGGATTTTCAGTACCAAGAGCGGTAACCCCGAGCCACACTCGGGATTGCGTTGCTGGATCCAGGCAGCGCTACTCACCTTGTCCCCTGGATCCAGCGATGTCCCCCGCCGTGTCAGCGAGCTGTGTCTGCCGCCAGATGACTCCTGTGTGCCGGGCTCCGTTCCCTGCGAGCGGCACATCGCACGGGGACGGAGACCGGCGGGAAATTCAAAAAGTGAAACACACACAGCACATACAGTACACTGTAATCTTATAGATTACGTTACTGTATGAAAACATTTCACATCCCCTTTGTTCCTAGTGGTTTGCCCAGAGCCCTGCATGCACTTTTATATACCGTAATAAATGTCATTCTTTCTTCCTGGAAACATGAAAATGTCCATAGCAACCAAAAAGTGTCCCTTTGCGTCAAAAGTGGTTTTTGATCAGCTAGAAAACACCGATAGTAAATAAGAATCATTTGCAGAATTGAGTGATACTGATTTTTGGGGAAATTTTATCATCGGAAACTGAACGTGACGACAGCGACAATTCTGCAAATGAGCAAATTTCTGCGTTTTTGGTTTGATTACATTATTGAATAAATTTTATTACTATTATATTATTATTTTTGATAATTATTTTTAGTTATTATATTATAATTTATGATTTCATTTTTCAAACTTTTTCATACCCGGGATGTCTACTAGACTCTTGTTTGGACAGATTTAAGTGAGTTATTGCTAAGAATTACAGGCCTACAATATAAAACGTCAAATTTTCATGCAAAATAATTGTACCGCTTTCAGCACCAAAAATCTGAAATAATCATACCGCCAGGGAGGTTAAGCTGGGTACACCACAATTGGAATATTGACCTGTTCAGCAAAAAACGGTCTACATTCAGTGTGCACAGCTGCATGTCTAACAGAAGCTGGTCTCATGATTGGCTTCTGTCTAACTGCAGTCTTGCTGGAAGACCAACAACTGAGCGGCTCTGAGTGCTGATCAGTGTGTTCTGGCCGAGGGGGTATTCCCCCACTCAGAATACAATAGCACAGTGGGGAAGATTGCTGCACCAACATTGCTTGTAATGGTACAGATCTGTCAGATTTTTTTCGTTCAGCCCAGCTTTAGTCAATGGCTGTTAACCCTATCCACTTCAAAATATAAATTCAAAAATGCATTGAAAATGTGTCAATGCACAAGAGACATGCACATTGAGGCACGACAAAGCACCTGCCTAATGCTACAAAAAAATGATTTCACTTGAGAGGGATGGTGATGTCATGAGCCGGAATATTTATTATGTTTTCATCCCATGGAAAGGAATGCTCTCTGTGATACAAAACTGCATTGTTTATAGGCTACATGTCAAATTGTGGGAGTTAATGATTTGATAAAGTGTGCTATATCATTATGGCATATGCAGCATTGCTGACACCTCCACATTGCTTCTATTTGGAGATCTGTCATTTTATTTGTAATGATTGCTCCCATGATCAGATATTCAAACAACCATTACATACAAAGATATATAAAGTGTAAATCCCCCGTGCTCCTAATATCACAAATATGAAAATGTTACAATAACAAACTCATGTGCTGCTATTTTTAATATTCATCAAACAAGTGAAAATACAAAAAATAAACATGGCTTATAAATGCTATATTACATTTATAAGTCATATTTAATTTTTGTATTTTCACTTGTTTGATACATACAGACTTTTTTCTTAACTTTTACACTCCATTGCAGTATTGCTAGCAACCATAGGTTTATTATACTTTGTTTTGTAGGGGGAGGTAATGTCACACAATCCACCTCATCCAATCAGAGAATGCTTTGCCTTCATTGAGAAAATCCTCTGCATGGCACCTGTGCTCAGCGGCTAACCTGTGATTACAATGCAGGAAGGCAGCTGCTTGGCACGGGACCTGTAAGCTAGTGGAAATCACTGTAGTAGGGGTGCCCCTACAACGATTTTCATCTTTTATGCCTCACACTCTATGCTCTTTACTTTTTTTTCTCCTACAGAAGTTTAGCAGCAGGAAAAACACAGTAAAAAGCCATGTTTTGCATGGGCGTTAATGTGCATTAAGGAGCTTTTAAACATTTTTTTTATGCTCAAAAGCTCCTCTCCAAAATAAGTGAAAAAGTAATGTTTTTTCCCCTTGGCACTTAACTAGGGTCCTTCACATGGGCGGTCCGCTTGGTGGACTCCACTTTGCTCAGCGGGGGTTCACTCCACTGATCCCTGCTGAGCAGGCGGATGACAGGTCACCACGCAGAGACCGACCTGTCAGGTCCTGCACTCTGTGGGGAGATCAGATGAAAACGGACCACTCTGTTTTCATCCGATCCACCAGATGGATGGAAAATAGGGCCACCATCCGTCTGGATTTAGCAAACAGGATCGGATGGCAGCGGGTGTCAACGGACATATCACCGCTGACGTCCCCTGCCCCAAAGGGGGAATGCTGCGTCCGATCAGGTCCACCTGAAAAACTGACAGGAGGACCTGATTGGAAAGCCTGTGTGAAAGGGGCCATAGGCTACCATGGAGGGGAGTTAACTGACAGAGGTAAATAAAAGCTCAAAAGGGCACAGACAGCAATAAAGAACCAGCTTCTTAGAGCTGCAGTGGGCATGAGGCCTTAGAGGAAGTCCACAGGTATGGTTTATGTAGTTACATTGGTCCAAACTGGACCAATGTAATTATTTAAAAGCATCCATACCTGGAATTCATATTTAAAGTAGAAATGGATACAGTAAAGGAGGGTTATAACACCTGTAAGGTTGGTTTGCCATTTTTGTTCCATTGTGGTAATTTTCCTTCACTTCCTGCCCCATAGCCATAACAGGAAATGAGAAAATCTCTCTAAACTGAGAGTCCTTGGTTGTCACCTGGGTCATCAGAACTAGTGTCCCCATTGGTAGATATTAGGATTTTCTTTTACCTTCGCTTTCATTAACAATGATAAAACGGGTGAATCTCCCTAAACGGCGCAGACAGCAATAAAAAAAAAAAAAAAAAAAAAACCTACTAGGTGTTCTAATCCCTTCTCACTCTCATGCAAAACTAAAGAAAAATTTTGCCTTTAGTTATACTTTAAATTAATTGATGCTTTTAGGCTCCATTTACACAGGACGCTGTTTCAACTTCCCATGAACGATTTTTTTCGACAGAAGCCGGCATCTAAAACGGCCATCATGCCGCGTTTAGCGGCGTTCATATCCTGGAGCGTTTTTTAAAAAAATTCGTTTTTTTTAAAAATGGAAACACCTGTAAACAAAATGGTCCTAGACGCGAGTTGCGGCGTTTACAAACTGGCTTTTCAAATTCCTCTGAACTGGCGTCTGAACCCATTTTTTTGTGTTCCAAAAAAAGCCTCTAAACTCAACTGCCTGGAAACGACCTTAAACGACCCTGTGTAAATGTACTGATAAGATAACATTGAGGAAATTTCAGAGTTTATCAGCTTATGGTTCTTGAGGCCAAGGCATTTCTGTTTCTCTTTTAGACAGTGGCTTGCTATAGTGCTGCCGTGAAAGAATGTGGATATCTGTTGCACTCTGCCAAGAAGCCTGGAGAGAGTGGCCACTTTCAGCGCCTTCTGGGACGCAAGGTTTAGTGTATGGGCGAAGCATTTTACATGAGGGAATTTTCCAACTTGAGCTGCAACTATCATGTTTGACGCATTGTTGGTCACAAGCACTACAGATTTATCAGTCAGCTGCCATTCTTCCATAACATGAGACAGTAGATTCGCCAGATGAGCACCCGTGTGAGATGCATAAATGGCTCTCGTTTGCAGTACATGCGACAAGATCTTCCATTCCTTACTAACGTAATGTGCTGTTATTGTAACATAAGACTTTATTGAAGTCCAGGAATCACACGTTATTGCGACTCGACTTGCTTGGCTCATTGACGCAATTACCTGCGCTTTGGTTTCGTGGTAGAGTGCAGGTATAACATTTTCTGTAAAGTGACTTTGTGACGGGATCTTGTAACGCATTTCTATCGTCTTCAACAAGTAGCAAAACCTGGTGTTGTCCACAAGAGTAAGGCCGTAGGTCCTTAACTATGAAAGCTGCCACAGCTTTTGTTATCCTCTTCCCTGGGTGGCAAAGCTGGCAGTATAGCATCAATTCTTGGCTGAGCTGGGTCTATTTCCTTGGCACTGGTGGTGGCAGTGGCACTGATGGTGGGGACAGGTGGCATCTGTGTGAAAACGGCTAACGTGGTTTCTCAAGTTAGTAGTATTCCCTAGATATTTAATTTTTGTGTGACAGTTTTTGCACACAGCGTGTGTCTTGTCCAATTCATGCTTCCCTGGTTGTTCATAAAAGCCAAAATGTTTCCAGATGTTTGCTTTTAAAAAGCTAGGTGCATTTTTTATCTCTCGTTCTTTTTGGTCTCCTTCTGACATTTTACTTTAGCATGCCATGCAATTGTACTGACTGTCAGTATAAAAAAAGAAGAAAAAAATGAATTAAGTCACTGTGTCAAGTGACCATAAAAGCAAAAGCAAAGTTTGCTATACAAGTTAAATAAATATACAACACTACTTGGCTGCTGCTTTTCTTATGAAGGCAACCAACCGTAATTGCTCAGTCTCTCTATGAAGGGAACTGGGGGAATAGGGCTGCCTGTCACCTTCGATGTAGGACGGAGCCAGGATCGGGATGGGTTTGGTTTATTTTAACTTGGATTATGGACTGCCATGAGGTATTTATTTAAACCTCTGGTGTGTGGACTACTTTCTTTATTATAGAGCGCCACAAGTTATAGTTATTATTAGGTGAGATACAGGTATGAGGTGCGACGGAGACAGGGTGACAGCCCTATTAAACAAATGCTTAAAGAAAAGATATTATATACTATAAAATTGCGCACCCCTATAGTGCTTTTAGTCGTAATAATAATTCAATAAAACAACAAATTCCATTAGGATTTGATGAGATACCTGATGATGAATGGTGCACTAGTGGTCTGGTCTGTGGTGGTCCCATGCAGCAGCCTGTGAGATGAGGTGAGGTAAGGACGGAGGGACAAGCGCGGCCTGTAACGCTGGCCTAAGGCCTCAGGCCTGGATCACTTTGGTCTGTCTTCTGCAACCTGGAGTACAAGCGCTGGTTCGGGTCTGCACTGCAGCAGCCTGCCTGTGCCTGAATGACACAGCGTGAGACTAGGAGTGGAGGACTATCTCTGCTGGGCCTAGGACCAGGAGTCGGGGACACTCACTCCACGTTTCTCCCCTCCTGCAGCATCCAGCTTGGCTCCACAATGCGACGCCGCCACCGGGCGGCTGTGGATGACGTCAGGAGAGGCGCAGCTCACCCTCGGCTCCTTTCGGCTGTTTCCGGCGAGACGCGGCAAGCAGCTGACGTCAGAATTGATTATTGACGGTCGCTGCATCGATGCCGCATCATGGGCTATCGAATCGCAATGCGTCAATTGAATTCCGCAGCCCTAACCAGCACTGCTCAGTCTACTCTAGTAGCAGTGACGTGCATCAGTGGGGGATAGGTAGCGTGCACAAGTATTCTATAAATTTATGGTAAGAGACTTTTTAAAGGAAAAAAATAAATAGCAGAGCCATGATATACTTGATATCTTAGAGTGATTGATGCAAAAAAAAAAATCAGTTTAGTGTCCTTTTAACAGGACATAGCTTAGATTCAGTGTGCTTATAGGTATTCTTACACACATTATTTTTTTCTTCTTCTTCCATTTTTTTTTTTTTTTTTAAGCACAAAAGTCATAAGATATTTAGGGGAAGTCTTGTATTAAATCTAGTTGATACTGTTGCATGTAGGAAGCCTTGTTTGCATACTGCATGTTCCAGCAAGTAGTTTTCCCATCACTATTGTCTGGGTATATGTACATGGTTATGCACAGCTGTGCGTATCATTTCCCCCAGGCAAAGGCATACTACTTAGTGTAATCCCATGGGGGGGGGGGGGGTGTGATGTTTTTCCAATATGTGGCTCTTATTCACTGTATGTTAACAGATCCCACTATATTTGCTGCATAATATTCTTTAGCTTTCCAAAATGTAAAAGAAAAATGTTTTTGCTTAGAGTGATTATAAAGGCAGACGTTTGTTTGTTTTTTTTTTTTTTTTATCCTAATGCATTCTATGCATTAAGATTAATAACCTTCAGTGTGCAGCAGCCCCCCTCTAGATCCAGCGATGTTGCAGGAATGTCTCGGCTGCCCCAGACTTGCCCTCATTGGCTGAGACAGCAGCGCTGTGCCATTGGCCCCCGATGCTGTCAATTAAAGTCTGTCAGCCAAGGGGAGAAAGGGGGCGGGGCCGGGTCGCGGCTCTGTGTCTGAATGGACACACTGAGCTGTGGCTCGGGTGCCCCCATAGAGAGCTGCTTGCTGTGGAGGCACTCAACAGGAGGGAGGGGCCAGGAGAGCCAAATCCGGACCAGAGAAGAGGAGAATCTGGGCTGCTCTGTGCAAATCCACTACACAGAGCAGGTAAGTACAGTGCCTTGCGAAAGTATTTGGCCCCCTTTGAACTTTGCGACCTATTGCCACATTTCAGGCTTCAAACATAAAGATATAAAACTGTAATTTTTTGTGAAGAATCAACAAGTGGGACACAATCATGAAGTGGAACGAAATTTATTGGATATTTTAAACTTTTTTAACAAATAAAAAACTGAAAAATTGGGCGTGCAAAATTATTCAGCCCCCTTAAGTTAATACTTTGTAGCGCCACCTTTTGCTGCGATTACAGCTGTAAGTCGCTTGGGGTATGACTCTATCAGTTTTGCACATCGGGAGACTGAAATTTTTGCCCATTCCTCCTTGCAAAACAGCTCAAGCTCAGTGAGGTTGGATGGAGAGCGTTTGTGAACAGCAGTTTTCAGTTCTTTCCACAGATTCTCGGTCTGGACTTTGACTTGGCCATTCTAACACCTGGATATGTTTATTTGTGAACCATTCCATTGTAGATTTTGCTTTGTTTTGGATCATTGTCTTGTTGGAAGACAAATCTCCGTCCCAGTCTCAGGTCTTTTGCAGACTCCATCAGGTTTCCTTCCAGAATGGTCCTGTATTTGGCTCCATCCATCTTCCCATCAATTTTAACCATCTTCCCTGTCCCTGCTGAAGAAAAGCAGGCCCAAACCATGATGCTGCCACCACCAGCATCTGACCAGAGCACCTTCTTCCACATGTTTGGTGTCTCCCAGGTGGCTTGTGGCAAACTTTAAACGACACTTTTTCTGGATATCTTTAAGAAATGGCTTTCTTCTTGCCACTCTTCCATAAAGGCCAGATTTGTGCAGTATACGACTGATTGTTGTCCTATGGACAGAGTCTCCCACCTCAGCTGTAGATCTCTGCAGTTCATCCAGAGTGATTTATGGGCCTCTTGGCTGCATCTCTGATCAGTCTTCTCCTTGTATGAGCTGAAAGTTTAGAGGGACGGCCAGGTCTTGGTAGATTTGCAGTGGTCTGATACTCCTTCCATTTCAATATTATCGCTTGCACAGTGCTCCTTGGGATGTTTAAAGCTTGGGAAATCTTTTTGTATCCAAATCCGGCTTTAACCACTTCTCTTTAGGAGGACGTACTATGACGTCCTGCCTTTGAGAAGTGATATCTGAATGGTGCCTGCAGCTGCAGGCACCATTCAGGTACCGTTTTTTTTTTGCAGACGATTCTGCGTCTGATAAAAGTGATCTTAGCGGCGGATTCGCCGCGAGATCACTTTTATCAGCGGCGGGAGAGGTGCCCCCCCCCTCCCGCCGCTTTCCGGTCATCTCCGCCGCTTACCGGACCCGCCGGCAGCAGCGGAGATGATCCGATCCTCTCCCCCCAGTGTCTGTGAGCCGACTGAGCGGCTGAAGCCGCTCACTCGGCTCCATAACACGGCCGGCGGAAATGACGTCAGAAATGACGTCTTCCCAACGGTCTTAAAGGGCCCGATTTTTTTTTTTTCTTCTGTCACTTTTTTCAGATTTTTTTTTATTTTTTTATTTTTT
>BLSH010328248.1:828877-851454 GCA_018402905.1 Glandirana rugosa
ATGAAAATTGGAAACTGAAAAGTTGCGAAAATAGACAGGGTTAATTCCTACCCGAGACCGTACAAACGGCCCTTCACTTGGGACGTGACGCGGTTAGTGTCCGTCACTCTGTAAAGGGACTACACGCCGACGTCGCTAACCCCTTACAGAGTGACGGAGAATAATCGCGTCACGTCCCAAGTGAAGGGTCGTCCGAGCCCTTACACGTGGACGCTTGTGTGGGCTCGGGTAGGAATCAGGGTTACACTCCTTGGAGACAGAGGAGGGTTGTCCTGTCCTTTACCTCGACCCCTTATTAATTATTTACTAAAATGAAATTAAATGCGGCGCGCGCTCACAGTGCGCGTTATCGCAGCCGCCGTCGTATGACGGCGATTTGCGATAACGAGCCACTTTGCCGCCGTCAACCTGCGGTTGGCGGTCGGCAAGTGGTTTAAATAGTGAAAATTACCTAAATTAAAGTAAAATCATTTATTAATTATTCCCCAGCTCCATTTCCTGTCCTGTTGGGAGGAGACAGAGGTTCCTCACATTGGGACTAAGGATGGGCTCGGGTGTGTTCGCAGGTGCACATTCCCGAGCCTGCTGGGAAGTGAACCCTGCACTGCGCTAATAAGAGGCAGTGAGACATTCCCCAATCGCTGCAGCCGCACATCAGGGAAATGTCTCACTGCCTGTGATTGGCGCAGTGCAGGGTTCACTTCCCGGCAAACATGCCAGAGCCCATCCTTAATTGGGACAGATAAAAGCGTTGAAAAGTCAAAGGTTAAAAGTAGATCCTTCTGACATCCTCCCTTAGTTATCATGTTTCCTCCATCAGGAGACGTCACATTTTGGAAAGAATGGTGGAGATTCTGCCTCTCCTATGCTGACAGGCTTTATATCACCCTTTCTAGGCTAGGGTTTATCAGAGTCCTCTTTTTCTGATGTCTTCCTCCTTTCCTCCAAACCCCTCCTGTAAGGGTAGGTCTGGAGAAGGCTGACCCCTAGACAAGCTTACTCCTTTACTGGTGTCTCCTCCCTAATTAGTAGTGGCGGCCCCAGACTTCCATTCCTGCTAACTGCACAAGGGTAGGTGGTGCACACATTGTGTTTGTTTGGAAGGAGAGACACTTCTTCCTTCTTAGGTTGTGACCTGATAATGGTGGGGCTTGCGCCCCCTAAGCAGTGAATGAAGAGGGATGGCAGGTGTCCTCCAGCATCCTTTGATTTAAGGGCACCATTTTCTAAAATGAAGCAGTGCTGTGACCTAATAGAACCCGTTGGGTATTCTGTGGCTCAGACGGAGAAAGGTGCCACCAGCATCAGCTCTGCACATGTAAGCCTGTCTTGATACCTGTGTCATTTGCTTGTTATGTGTCTTTTCTCCCCCTCTGACAGGGCCTATCGGGTGCACAAGGGGTGTCTTGGTGTTGGACCTTCCTATGTGTATTTTTTGGGCACTGTGAGATTATTTTGTTTGCAGTGTTGCTGTGTGGCACTTTTGATGTTTTGCATCTTAGTTTAGTTACCTGAGCCGAGGCAAAGTTCCCAAAAAACAGAGGTTCTACTTCTAAACTGAAATGTGCTGTGTTCACAGAATTGGGAAGTTCCTTGTCCAAGCCTCTTTGCCATTCCTGCATTAACAATATCTTAAAGGATCAGGCTTCTACCACTTGTTGTAACTTGATATCAGCTGTGAAAGAAGACATATCTTTCCAGTCTTTCAGATCTCCATTGGATGGCCTTGATCCCCCTGCACCTTACCTTAACCAGTGCCTCTTTTCTGTTACCTCTGTGTCTGCAGTTAGGGATGCCCCTCCTTAAGGTGGACCTAGAGAGTTTGCACAGCGACCCTGCTATTTCCCAGGTGGATCTCCCTGGCTAGGAGGAATTGGTGAAAGATGATGCTTCCTTACCCTCTAAGTCAGGACTTGACAAATTTGCTTTGAATCTAGGAGCCAGCTAAAAAAGTTAGGAGCCATTTTTTTTTTAGCATAGTGTGGGTTGTCAGCGCCCCCCAGGGTAAGGCAAATAATTTGCGCCCCCCCCCCAACCCTAATTTACAGCAGAACAGCCAGTCAATAACTCCAACGTAACATCATTACATCAGGGTTATAGGCTGGCCAGAAAGAGTTAAAAACTAAAAATCTGTTATAGGGGGAAATTCTTTATGCCTAATGCATTGTGACTGCGGCATGTAAAACGCCCTAATCTGCTGCCTAATGCAGCTTAATTGTGGCCGTTGGTGGGTGGCAAAAACATATCTCTACTGCACATTTTTACTACCCAACTACACATCTAAATGAAGCCTTTGTGACACTTTAAATAAAATACAAAAAAAAAGTGAAAGTATTCCAGTGCCGCTGATCTTCTGCTGTCTCTTTGCAGCCACCTCTTGCCTACATGTGTGTCCCCCACTGTGACTTTTCATTGCTCTGGTGGGTTTCCGGTCACCCTAAATTCTGGAGCCCAGCTGCACATAAAGAGTGGTAATTGTTGATGGTACACAGGGCTTTATCAGAGGACATAGAAAAAGACTCTTCTGTATATTCAGCTGCCTCATCTCCCCTCCTACACCTCACAGCACACACTAGAGCTGCACAATTCTGGCTAAAATGAGAATCACAATTTTGTTGCTTAGAATAAAGATCACGATTCTCGCAGTGTAACATCTTTCACATATATACAAAAAAAGGGCTTACTTTACTGTTTATTTTTTTAATTCATTAAAGTGTATTTTTTCAAAAAAAAAAAAAATTGCATTTGAAAGACCACTGCGCAAATGCAGTGCAAGATAAAATATTGTAACAACATCTATTTTATTCTAGGGTCTCTGCTAACAAAAAATATATATATATGATGATTGGGGGTTTTAAATAATTTTCTAGCAAAAAATACTGGATTTTTACTTGTAAGCAACAAATGTCAAAAAAGGTTTAGTCTTTAAGTGGTTAAACTTCCCTCATCTAGACTGGAGTGCATGCCTTTGATAAAAGTACAAAAAGATACTTTTGTGTTTATAGTTATCAGCGAACTTTGCAGACTGCCCGGATTTCACAGCTGTCAGCTAGCCTCAGGCAGAGAACGGCTCTGCACTTAGGCTGCGTTCACACCTGAGCGACACGGCTTCAGGCATATTTGAAGCGTTTTGTCGCATGCCCGATGTTGTGCTAATACGCGCGTTTGACGCTTTTCCATTGATTAATAGAAAAGTGTCAGAAACGCCGGAATATGCCCGATTCACGCGACAAAAATACCTCCGGGAGTATTTTGAGCGTCAGGCGTTTGGCTTGAGGCGTTTTTGAGTGGAGACGTGAACCATCTCCATTCAGAAACATTGATTTTTTTTTTCCCCTCCAGTGTTTTGTAGCTTCATGCTTCAGGCATATTTGAGCTACAAAACGCTCAGGTGTGAATGGAGTCTAAGGCCTCATACACATGGGCGTTATTAACGCCGTGTTTTTGAGCTGTTTTTACAGCTTAAGAATGCCACACCATGTTATTCAATGGCCTCATACAGACGTTGACATTTTTGAGCTGTAGATGGCGTTGGCATTCTTAAGCTGTAAATCTAACGCAGGACCCGCGCATTCCGAGGCTGTAGCGTTAGAGCGTTTTTAACGCTGAGCCGGCAAAACGCTCACTAACACGCATTAGCGCCGTAGTAACGTTAACCGGCATTTTTAGCGTCAGTGTTTTCTGTTTTAAAATGTCCAAAAATAGCAGAGGAATGTTTTTTTAAACCAAACGCAATGTAGCGCTAACGCTCACTAACGCCCATGCAAAACGCAGAGGAAATTGAGGAATTTTTGATGGTGTTATTTTTCCTGGCGCCGGACCCGATGTTTACAGCTCATTTTAACAAAACGTCGTAGTGTATGAGGCCTAAAAGTCAGAGATTCGGTTAGATAGTGAGGGGAGAGAAAAGGATCGGGTGCCGCTTGCCAGGACTGGATTTCTGGTCGCCCGATTGAAGAGGATCTAAAATGCTTGTGGAAAAACACTCCTTGAGACACACCCTTTTCCAAGGTGTCTAAAAATGTGCACCTCACATTTGAAGATCTAGGCATGTGGCCAGGAATCTTCAATTTCGCCTCACTCAATTGAAATCTAACCCAGAAGCAGGCACCTCTAGAGAGAAAATGTGCGATTCTTTCCCTATGATTTTCAAGGCCGTGGACTCCACAGAATCTGTTAAGATGTCTGCCAGGTCCTCTGCCTTGATTAATTTGTCCCATAATACCTGGTGGCTTCAAGGCTAAGATCACCTTTTGTTCACTTTTTTTTTTCTAAATTCCAGCTCCCTTAGGCTGCATTCATACAGGGGCGAGACCTGACTTTGGCGCAACTTTGCTAGGCAATTTCAGCGAGACTTTCAGCACAACTTCAATGCGACTTCCAGCGCGACTTCAGGGACTTGAGGCGACTTTACAACATGACTTTTGCCAGGCGACTTTGCTTTGACCAGTCAGAGAAGGGAGGGAGGGGTTGCCTAAAAATAAATTCTCTTCTATATACTGTAACGTCGCTTCCATGTAAATGGGGATCCGACTTGGAGGTAACTTCTATTGAATCCTATGGGCACTAGTCGGATAGAAGTCTCCTCCAAGTAGTACAGGAACCTTTTCTGAAGACGCTCCGACTTCAGTACTGTACATTAAGATGGCTCTCATTCATTTCAATGGGATTTCAAATGTCAAGCGACTTGAGGCGACTCAAGTCTGAGCGCAAGTTGCCCCTGTGAGAATGTGCATTTATGTACAAGCATAGCATTAATGTACTTATTTTACAAAAATAAAACTGCTTTCCATTAATTCTACACAGGCTTACCTCACTCGCTTCATAACTGTTTAAACACATTGCTTGATTACTTCTGTGTTACTTCTGTAATGGATCAGAACCGCAATCGGGTTCAGGTTGGATGTCTACTGCTGCTCCTAATTATGAAGTGTAGATGCATGCACGCAGGGAGAAAGGGAGTAATCACACTGTCTGCTCAGTTCAATCACTTTCTTATCTGTTTATTGCGAGTATACGTCACTATTATGCAAATGTAGTCACAGTCTGAAAGGCGTATCTTATTGGTTGAAATGCAGGAACTTGATCCTTGAAGCTTGGTTGTCACTTGTTCTTTTTTTACTTCCTCATACCTCCAGTCTCTTCGGGGGCGTAGTCACCAGGATGCAGGCTCCATCTTAATTCTGAAGCAAAGCTAAGCTGTATACTATATAACAAGTAAGGAGTTGCATAGAAACATGTATACACATAAGAAAATAGGTATTTTATTATTATTATTATGGTCACAGTTCACTACATTCCTTCACACTTCCTGGTCAGACATTAGGTCATTAGGTCATGACACAGGAAGGAGTTGACTAGCTGAGGATAGATGATGCAGGGTGTGTGCGAATGATATCAGCTGGTCAACTCCTTCCGGTTTGTTTAACCACTTGCCGCCTGCCCACGACCAAATGATGGAGGGGTGGTGCGGCTCTCGTTCTGGGAAGTCGTGATATAGCGTTGTCCCAGAACGTGCGCTCTTGCGCGTCCTTGGGGGGGCAGACAGCGTGGCTTCGCCGTGTTGCTAGGACACTGTGCGACCCCTATCTCTGTAAAGAGCCGCGGCTCTTTAACCCTGTGATTGGCTGTGACCAAATGGAAATGCTGGTAAGCGGCTCTCATCACCTCACACTGACAGAGTGTGTGGCGAGGAGAGTCGATCAGCGGCATCTCCTCACAGAGGACATCTAGGCTTGTAATCAGGGCACTGATCATTGGTACCCTGATTACAATTAGGGCCACCAGTGCCACCAATCAGTGCCCACAAGTGCCACCAATCAGTGCTCATTAGTGATGCCAGTAGGTGCTGGCTATTAGTGCCGCCCACCAGTGCCACCTATCAGTGCTGCCTATCGGCGCTCATCATTGCTACCTCATCAGTGCCCATAAGTGCCACCTCATCAGTGCAGCCTATTAGTGCAGCCTCGTCGGCGCACATCAGTGAAGGAGAAAAATTACTTATTTACAAAATTTACTGACAGAAGCAGAAAAACTTTTTTGTTTTCTTTTTTCAAAATGTTCCATTTTAGAAATCCCAGCAGTGATTAAATACCACCAAAAGAAAGCTCTATTTGTGTATAGAAAATGATAAAAATTTCACATGATTCCAGTGTTGCATGACTGCACAATTGTCATTCAAAGTGTGACAGCGCTGAAAGGTGAAAAATGGCCTGGGCAGGAAGGGGGTGAAAGTGCCCGGTATTGAGGTGGTTAAACGGCTATGAAGAGAGTGGGGTAATCCTGTTTAGAATTAATGGAAAACTGTTTTATTTTTGCAAAATAAGTGCATTAATGCTATATTGGTACATAGGGGAGCTGGAATTTAGAAAAAAAAAAAAGGTGAACTTAGCCTTTAAGACTTGGTCAGGGACTCGGCACCTAAACTTGCCCCTTTTTAGGGGGTATCTCCTGTTTGAGCTTACATTGGAGAACTGAAACTTTTTTCAAGACCCAATATTGCAGTCTAAAGATACACCCAGGAAAATGAAGCCTAAGAATCATTGGTCAGGCCAGAAGGAAAAAGTGGGGAACTATTTGGCATTCTGATCAGCCTGCCATGTCCCAATGACATTCTTATTCCTGTGGGAGAAAGGTTAGGAGGGTTTCATTCACAATGGAAACAAGTGACGACCTATCAATTTATTTTGGGGCTTGTGGAACATGGCTGTAGACTACAGTTTGATAGTTCTACCCCAGCGAGGTTTCTAATAACAAACCTTCAGAGAGACCAAGAGAAATCAGGGGCACTTTCTCTTCTTCTGGGGGAACTGCTAAGTATAAGGAATAAGGATTCTACTCATGTCTTTTGAAGCCAAAAGACCTTTCAGGAAATTCTGATTAAAGCAGAACTAAAGTCACCAGTACTTGTCTCTCCTTTAAGGCCTCATACACACGGGCGTATATAAAAAAATAAACAAAACGTCGGGCCCGATGTCAAGGAAAAAAAGGCGACGTTTTTCGGCGTTATGTATTGACGTTTTTCGGCGTTAGTGAGCGTCGGCGTCAATAGGCGTTTTTTAAAACAAAATCATCCCTCTGCTATTTTTCAACCTAAAAACGTCATATGTTGGCGTTTCTTGGCATATTGTGGCGTCGGCGTCAAAAAACGTCAAAATGTTACAGCCTCAGAACGCGATGGCCATGGGTTCTACTTTCTGCTCACTAACGCCGACGCCACCTACAGCTCAGAAACGCTGACGTTTTAATGGGACCATTGACTAACATGGAGAGCTGCAAAAAACGCCAGAAAACGCCGGCGTCAAAAAACGTCCGTGTGTATGAGGCCTAAAGGTTCAACCTCCCTCATTGGGGCTGGCATCTTCTACTCAGATTCTCCTGAGTGCCCGGCTGCAGCGTCTTCATTGGCTGGTACGGGGTGATGTCACTCTTGTACTTGCGCAGGAATTCAGTCATCCCAGCACACATGATCTGTTCCATGGTTAGAAAGAGTTCACTTTGATTCCTGTTCCAGAGATAAAATACAAAGTGAAAATAAAATACCGTCATAGTTATCCCCTAGAACAAGTGTCCCCATTGTAAAATTTTCCCTCACCTCCTGTTTGGTTAGCAACTGTTATATTTTGCATTTCCCATCACTTTATTTCCAATGAAAGTGACTCTGCCCAACACCAACACAGATGTCCCAAAAACCCCAATTAGCTTTTTCACCCTCTATCTGAAACTTAAACCGTTTTAGCTTTAGTTATACTTTAAAGTGATTGTAAAGCCTTGTTGTTTTTGCTTTTTTTTTTGCTTTTTTTTCAAAACAACAAACATGTTCTACTTGCCTCTGTGCAGTTGGCTTTGCACAAAGCAGCCCAGATCCTCCTCTTCTTGAGATCCTCTTGGCTGCTGCTGGCCCCTCCCTTCTATCAAGTGCCCCCACAGCCAGCAGCTTCCTATGGGGGCACCCGTGCCGAGTCAGAGCTCCGTGTATGCATTCAGACACAGAGCCCTGACCCGGCCCCACCCCCTCCCCCCTGATTGGCTGACTGGTGCCGTTACTGTGTCTCAGCCAATCTGGAGTAGTGTCCCGGACGGCTTAGACATTCGTGGACATCGCTGGAGAGAGAAGGGGCTCAGGTAAGTAATTAGGGGGTGCTGGGGGGCTTCTATACACACAAGGTTTTTTTTTATCTTCAAGCATAGAATGCATGAAGATAAACCTTCTGCCTTTACAACTACTTTAAACAAAACCTGTCAGGAAGACCCTCATGCTGTTTACAGTACTTCAAGTTGCTGAACTGAAACAAATGCCTTTATGCACAAGCTGCTTTAAAACAGGTATTCGTTCTAAATTAAACCCATAGTCTTTTCTGCAAACGTTTGGAAAGCCAATTTAATTACTAGATTTGATGCACCTGCAACAACCACAGCAGTCACACTCTCTGATGCCTCGCAAATATATATCTGGCCTGGAAATTTTTTCCCATTTAATAGTATGCAGCAACAGCCCTCTAGAAGGGGGAGTCGAGTCCTTTCCCCCAAAATGTGTTGGCTTGATGTACTTATTAATATTTTTCAATAAATACCTTTTAACCCACCTTGAATTCACATTATTTTTGGACACCAGGCACTCTCTCCTTCCCACTTATCCAAGTCTACATATGGAAACGACCAATGGGGGATAATGGGGAATTTTAACTACCCTGATACTGACTGGAGTAATGGCACTGCTGGAACAGTTAAAGGGCACAAATGTATAAACCTATTACAAGACAATTTTATGGTACAGTTCATTGAGACCCTGACTAGAAATGATGCTCTGTTGGAGCTGGTAATCTCACACCATGCAGAGCTTATTACTAATGTTCATATAAAAGAACATCTGGGTAGCAGTGACCATAACTTGATTTAATTTAATGTAAGCTGTAAGCAACAAACAAATATGGGTAAGATAAAAACACGTAACTTCTTTACCACTTCCCTACCGCCGTATGCAGAATGATGGCCGGGAAGTGGTTCTGTAATCCCGACTGGACGTAAACTGATTGTTTATCACCGCAGCCCCTCCCTAGGATCGCCACCAGTGAGCCCACCTAGGACCACCAGGGAATGCCCATCCAGGGACCACTAGGGAGACACCAGGGAAGCCCACCCTGACCACCAGGGAGCCCACCCAGGGACCACCAGGTAAAGGGCACAGTGCCCAACAGGGATGGCACTCAGTGCCATCTTGGATGCCACCCAGGACCACCAAGGAAGGACCACCAAAGAAGTACTATCTAGCATTGCCGCCTATCAGTGCCCACCAGTGCCATCTATCTGTGCCCACCAGAGTGGATAAAAATGTATGATTTTTTTTTTTTTAATTTTCTTTTTTATTTAATTTATTTTAATAAAATGCTTTTGGAGTAAAAATCTAAAGATAATTTTCTATTTAAGATACATTAATAATTTCGTTTATTCAGCATGAAATTGAGCTTAATTAAGTAGCATGAGGCTGTATATTTTGTAATAAAACAAAAATACAAAACCTGTGCTTAAAAAAAAAGGTAATATCTTTCAGCAGCTAGCATAAATTCTTGGTAAGAACACATAGGCATTAAAAACAAAACATGCAGTGCTTAAAAAAGTCTATAATGGAGAGCCAGGTAAAGTGCAAAGGTCCACAAAGTGCAGAGAGGGATCTGTCACCAAGAGAGGGTTCATAGGGCCTCTTACCTCAGCTGTTGGACCAATTCGCAATTCGTTAGAATATGGTCAAAAATGCATAGGTGATATTCACGTTGAGAACTCCACCCCCCAAGAGGAAAACGAAAATCCCAATGGCAGGCACTTTTTCACCGGAACACGTCCGTAAGAATCTATAAAATATGCGCACATAACACAACAATAGCCTTGGAAGCTTCCGACCATCACACACCTTCTGATCAGCGTAGCATGATCACGTGACGCAGCTACACTGATCAGAAAGTGTGTGATGGTTGGAATCTGCCTCTATTAAAATTCAATGGTTCCCTATGGGAGCCCATTGATTTGAATATAAGTCGCACCAGAAGTTGGATCATGATGTTCCGACTTGTGGTGCGACTTGTGTGCTGAGGATCTTGAAGGGGAACCCCCGCAAAAATTTGCGTGGGGTCCCCCCAAGAGGTACCAAGCCCTTCGTTCTGGCATGGATTTTAAGAGGAACCCCCACGCCGAAAAACTCCATACCAGACCCTTATCCTCATGTTGAGGAGGACAAGAGCCTCTTCCTGACAACCCTGGCCGTTGGTTGTCGGGGTCTGCGGGCGGGGGCTTATCGGAATCTGGAAGCTCCCTTTAACAAGGGGGCCCTCACATGCTGGCCCCCCGCCCTATGTGAATGAGTATGGGGTACAACGTACCCCTACCCATTCACCTGAAAAAAAAAGTGTACAAAAAACACTCTACACAGCTTTTTAAAATATTTTATTAAATCAGCTCCGACGTCTTCTCCCTCTCTGTCGTTTTCTTTCTTCAGCTCTTTTGCGGGGTCTTCTGTCGGGTCTTTTGTGGAGTTTCTCTCTTCTGCTCTTGCCGTTGTCTCCTCGGCTAGCTACTCTCTCTTCTCTTCTGGAGATGTTGACTCGTTACTCTCTCCCACTCGAATGTCGTGTGCTGCGCAGTTGCCTTATATTGGCATGGGGCGGGGCCACCTGCTGATGTCATCATGGGCCCTGCCCCTTATGTCGCATCCTGGGGCAGGGCTGTGATGTGATGCCCTGCCCCAGGATATGGGGCGATCAAAGAGTTGTGTTCCCTGGGAGTGCTTACTAACTGGGGGAGGTGCTTTGACTGGGGAAAGGCAAAGATCCTTCTTCCAACTTAGCAGAAACACACGATCTGTACATTTAGGGGTCGACCGATTATCGGCGGCCGATATTCACTTTTTTTTGAAGAATCTGTATCGGTCAGAAACGTGCTGATACTGCTTCAAGTGGTTGTACCATCACCCCGGTACCGTTCTTTAGAGCGGATGGTCAGCTTTCTTGTAATGACAACTGATGCGGCTAATCGGCCGCTTGGCTGTTATCACGAGCAGCGGGAGGGGCCATTGGCTGCTGACTGGCCGGAGACCCGAACAAAGCCAATTGCTTTGTTCGGGTCTTGGTTCTAGTAACACAGAAGCGATGTCATGACATCACTTCCCGGATTACTGGCATCCTAATGACGCCAGTTTTAAAAAATAGAAGGCATTCAAAAACGCAGATCTTGGCATTTTGAATACTTTTAAATGCTGTAGTGAGTACATAAAGAGTACCTGTTGCTGCCTGTTACTGTCACAAGGGATGTTTACATTCCTTGTGACAGCAATAAAAATGATTAAAAAAAAAAAAAAAAAATGTAAAAGGACAGTGCAAAAATATAAACTTTGAATCTGAAGAATATCGGCACCTGATGTTCGCTGTCAGCCTTAATGGCAGCCCGAAAAATCGGTATCGGCGCTGAAAAAAACTATATCGTTCCACCCCTACTGTACATTCCCCTCTCACAGAACGGCGGTCTGCCTTGTTTACTGAACGATCGGCTGGTCCCGGTGGACATCACCCCAGACTCGGAAGTGTCAGATCACATACTAGGTACTCCCTGCCACAGTATACGTGAGTGGAGCAGTCCGCATATGGTTAAATCAGATACAGCCAAGCAACATTTTCAAAAGGAGGCTAGCAGTGCAGTCCCCGTACTTCTGTTATGACAGAGTCACTTTAAATCTGATCATTGACATTTCTGCTTTTTATTTCTGCTTTTATTTGTACATTGGTGTGATCGCTGTGTACCAGCTGGGTGTAGATCTGTAAACACTACATTGCAGCTTTGTAACCACTGATACATTGATGTAAAAACTGTTCATGTTTGTCAGGAGTGTGTGCCTGTGCTTAACGTATGAGTATTCTACATACAGTATGTCATGCCTGGATGGAAAGTCGTAGGTTTCCAGAACTTATCAATCATATTCTGATATTTGATTTGTCAGTGACCTGGATGTTCACAGTGCTGTGGAAGGTCATAGGACGGGTATTGAACACTGGAGGAAAGAAAGTAGTGTTTTTTTTTTTTTTTTTTTTTTTTTTACTAGCCGTTTGTATTCCATTTCTTATTTCCCTAGCATTTAAACAAAATCTGTAATGAGCGAAACTATATTTTCCCATTGCTGCTCACTCGTTCTAAAACTACTAGTTGTATGACTGTGGCTAGACTCAGTAGTTTCAAGTATAGGTTCACCAATTCCGTCAAAACCTCTCACATTCTTCATTTCTCTTACGTTCACTGACAGACGCAGCCCTTCAATAGACAAGTGGGTTATATGCACATCCTACCAGGAGTTGACTAGGTAAATAGAAAGAAAGCAAGCTGACCCCTCTCCCATATAACCCCCCTGCTCTGCATAGCATATCAGTTTTATTATGCCTAGTGCAAGGAGTTAGACTTGGCTCCCTTATGGGACCTGCGGTTCACCTTTTTTTGCTACCGCTTTTTTATTTTTCTCAAGCTATCTACTGAAGACTGCTATCAAGAAGCCGGCTGGGGCATAGAGGATATCTAGAATCCTGCACTATCCTCAGTGCGGCCGACCGATGCGAGCTAGCTTTAGCCTTGGCGGGGCCCGCCGCATCGCGCCCGTTCCGTGCGGGTGGCCAGTGGGTGACCGTCCACTTGCGCCCAGTGACCGGACCTTGTTCCCGTCCAGGGGCTTGTGGCCTGCAGCATTCCTCTCCAGCAGTGGGAGGAAGGTCTGCAACTGGGTGGCTACCCGCTACGCCCGTCGGACTGGTAAGTGACCCCCTCTCTTCCCCCCCCCAGGGGCGCGGGGGGGGGGGGCTGGCCAATTTTAGCGATTTTGAGCCGGCCCTTGGAGGGTGTTTTGCTAGGGCTAGAGCTCCCCTGGGTGTTTTTCGCCCCCCTCCTACACCCCCTCTCCTCGCACCGCACCCCGTGTTTCCAAACTGCCATTTTGTGGCAGATCGCCGCCCTTTTGCCGTAGCCGTGGCCATTTTCTTGGGGTTTTCCCTCTAGTGTTGAACGGCGGCCATTTTGCCGTAGTCGCGGCCTGTACTACAGGTTTGGTCTCTTGTGACCGCTCAGCGGCCATATTGGATGTGCCTGGGAAGAATAACGTGCTGCTAGCCGATGCTTCCTCTTTCACCCTGGGACGGCGTGGATGGCACAGGCGGCGCAGGCTCTATGACTGGTGGTCTCTGAGCACTCCTACTGGGACGCAGTACTTTGTGAGGCATCAAACAGCAAGTATAGCTGGGCTCTCCCTGGGGTGCTGGTAGCGGTGGGTGCAGTCCTCCTGGGGTCTCCCTGGTTTATCTGTGGGGCGGCAGTGGGGCTGCATTGCGGGGGTGTCAGGGCGTTCTTTCTGCCTGTCAGGTCCAGTGGCACAATGGCGGATGACCTGCGGTTTCCTTCTGAGGAGGAGTCAGCGGCAGCGCAACCTGCGCTGGGTGTCCCTGGACCAGCTGAAAGCAGTATTTGGGGAATTTCTTCCTCGGGCGGTGCCGAGCCGTGGTAAGGGGGCCCCTAAAGAGCGTCCGCCTCCCCCTCTTTCATCGGGGGAAGAGTCTGAACCGGAAGTGGCCTCGGGGCTCACGGGGACCCCCGTGGAGCTCTCGGAGGGCGAGCTGGAGCTCTCGGACGGCGAGGAAGACCAGGGGGCCTCGGTTGCGCACGAGAAGGCGCTGGTGGCCGCACTGATTGCTGATATCCGTGTGTCTTTGCGATTGGACCAAGCAGGGGAGTCGCAGGAGACCGCATTCGTGTGCGGGTCTGCTAGGCCACCCAGGTCCTCTAAGGCTTATCCTTATGATCAATTTTTTGACCATCTGGTCTATCAGGAAGGCAGTGTCTGCAGACTTCCTTTGCCCTGCCCAAACGCTTCGCTATACATTATCCATTTGAGAATAACTTTGTGAAGAAGTGGGCATCCCCCGCAGGTAGGCAGCCATGAGGCCGGCCCTGGCGTCAGCCATGGCGGCCTAATCTCTTTCTGAGTGTGCGCTTGAGCTGCAGAATGTTTTGGGCTGCGGGAGGTCACTTGAGGCGTCACAGAGAGCAGACCATTTGTTTCAGGGTCTTCGGTACCTGTGAGACGCAGCTCTGGTCCTGCTTCCCATGTTGTAAAAATGTCTTTTCACAGTCATTATCAGATGGGTACTCTGGTTACGCTACTGGTCGGGTGACCATGCGTCTAAGAAGGGCCTTACGGATCTCCCCTTTCAAGGGGGTCGGCTCTTTGGGGCGCAGTTGGATAAAATCATTAAGGATTTCACTGGAGGGAAGAGTATTTTTCTTCCGGAGCCCAGGCGGTGGGAGTTCCACCGCAAGCAGGGTCCTACTTCTTCGGGTCAGAAGAGGTTTTTTTTTTTTTGTGCCCCCGGTGCAGCGGACAAAGGGTCGAGGCCCGGCAAGTCTGCCGCGGGGGCCGGTAAACGACCCTGGCAATGCAGGAGTGAAAGGGCAGAGGATAAGTCCTCCTCCGCATGATGGGTTGCCTCCACCCGATTCTCGGGCAGGGGGCCGACATCTAGGGTTCACAGACAGGTGGACTGCCCGCATTTCCGACCGGTGGGTGCAGGAAGTGGTGTCCTCCGGGTCCTGGATAGAGTTCAGTACTCTACCCCCAGACAGGTTCTTCCCATCGAACTTGAGACTCCCTCGGGCGTCGAGAGGCTCTATTAGGGGCTGTTCAGGTGCTCTCTGCACAAGGGGTAACTGTGCCGGTATCTCCGCTGGAAAGATTCTGCGGATTCTATTCCAACCTATTTGTGGTACCCAAAAATGGGGGGGTCAGGCCGGTTCTGGACCTAAAAGCGCTAATTCACTTTGTGAGGGCGCGAGAGTTCAGAATGGAGTCTGTCCGCTCGGTCGTGGCCGCCCTACACCAAGGGGACTTCATGGCGTCTCTGGATATCAGGGACACATACCTCCACGTTCCCATTTGTCTCCGGCATCAGCGCTTCCTGCGCTTTGCGGTGGTAGATCTGAATTACCAATTCGTGGCACTTCCTTTCGGTCTGGCCTCGGCTCCTCGGGTGTTCACTAAACTGGTGGGTCCAGTGATGGCGCTATGGAGGCAGAGAGGCATTACGGTGGTAGCATGCCTCGATGTCCCACTCCTGAGAGCGGAGTCTGCTTCGGCTCTGGAGGAGAACGTGGCTATCCCCGTGGCCTCGTTGAAGGACTTTGGCTGGCTGATCAATCTGCAGAAGTCGACATTGACCCTGTCCTGTCACCTGGAATTCCTGGGTCTGATTCTGGACACAGAGCAGGCGAAGGTATTCTTGCCTCCGGCCAAGTTGCTGACGCTGCAAGTGGCGGTGCGAACTCTGCTGGCACGCCGGTGGTCCTCCTTAAGATTCTGTATGCGGGTGTTGGGGCTCATGGTCTCAGCCTTCGAGGCGGTACCTTGCGCCCAGAGTCACATTCGGCTCCTTCCGCGAGCGATTCTGTCATGGTGGGACAGGTCTCCGCTGTCTCTGGACCAGCTGCTCAGCTTGGATCATCAGACCAGAGGATCATTGGCCTGGTGGCTTCAGGCCCCGGCTCTAATGTTGGGGAAGTCGTTTCTCCCCCTGAATTGATCCTGGGGCAGCTGTCTGCTCAGGGCCGCTGGTCGGCGCAGGAATCCCATCTTCCGATCAATGTGCTGGAGTTGGGGGCGATCAGGCTCTGCCTCTCCCACTGGATGGTGAGGTTGTGCGGTCTCCCGGTTTGGGTCCAGTCGGACGACGCCACGGCTTTGGCCTACGTGAACCATCAGGGCGGAATGAGGAGCTCGGCAGCGGCTGCGGAAGTGGCTCTCATTCTGCGATGGGCAGAACTTCACGTGCTGGCAATCTCCGCCATTTACATCCCGGGCGTAGAGAATTGGCAGGCAGACTTTCTCAGTCGCCAGACTCTGGATCAGGGGGAATGGTCCTTACATCCAGGAGTGTTCCGCCAGATTTGCCACAAGGGGGGCACGCCAGACGTGGGCTTCATGGCGTCTCGGTTCGATCACAAGGTGTATACCTTTGTGTGCAGGACGAGACACCCGCTGGCGGCCGCCACGGACACGCTGGTAGCGCCTTGGAGTCGGTCGGCTCCTGTACGCTTTTCCTCCCATCACGCTTCTACCCCAGCTACTGCGCAGGGTAGAAGCGGAGGGGATTCCGACAATCCTGGTAGCTCCGGATTGGCCTCGGCGCCCTTGGTACGCCGACGTGGTTCAAATGGTGGCAGTTTTTCCCTGGCGTCTCCATTGCGCGAAGATCTGCTGTCTCAGGGACCCATCTTGCACCCTGCTTTACCCTTGCTGGCTTCGTCGGCTTGGCTATTGAGTCCCAGGTGTTGAGGGATAGGGATGTCACTGACTCTGTGATCCCTACCATGCTTAAAGCGCGCAAGTGTACTTTGCGCAAGATTTATCATTGCATCTGGAAGGCCTATATTGCCTGGGGTGAGGTGGGGGGGGGGGGGGTTGGAACCCGCACTCTTACGTTGTGTCCTGGGTGCTGGCTTTTTTGCAGCAGGGCCTGGATAAAATATTGACATTGAGTACTCTCAAGGGTCAGGTTTCGGCTTTGGCGATTCTATTTCAACGGCCTTTGGCGCCACATTCGTTGTTTTGTACATTCGTACAGGGTGTACGCCATGTGGCTCCTCAGGTACGGTCGCCTTTGGCGCCGTGGGATATGAATTGGTGCTTTCTGTACTGCAGAAACTGCCATATGAGAAGATCAGGGATATACCCTTACAATTGCTGTCGCAGAAAGTGTCATTCTCGGTGGCCATTACATCCGCTAGGTGGGTGTCTGAGTTGGCAGCGTTGTCCTGCAAGTCTCCTTACCTAGTCCTTCATAGGGACAAGGCGGTCTTGAGTCATTCTCCTTCGTTTTCTACCAAAGGTGGTCTCTTCTTTCCACATTAATGAAGATATTGTTCTTCCTTCATTATGTCCGCACCCGTCGCATCCCAAGGAATTTGAGTTACATTCCTTGGATGTCATAAGGGCTTTGCGGGTGTACTTGGTGACTACAGCTTCTTTGCGGAAGTCTGATGCGTTGTTTGTGCTGACGGATGGTCTGCACAAAGGGTTGGCGGCCTCGTCTGCTACTATTTCCCGTTGGATCAGACAGACCGTGACTCATGCGTATACTGTTTGGGGCAAAGTACCCCCTTTTCCTGTCACGGCTCATTTCACCAGGGCAGTTGGCACTTCCTGGGTTTTCAGACACCAGGCTTCGGTGTCACAGGTGTGCAAGGCGGCTACTTGGGCCTCGGTGCACACGTTTACTACGTTTTATAAAGTGGATATTTCAGCATCTGCGGATGCTGCTTTTGGCCGCAAAGTTTTGCAGGCGACGGTGTAGGCGCGGCTGGCGCCTCCTGAGAGGAATCTGTTGGGTACAGTTGTTGTTTACCCACCTCTCTTGACTAACACAGCTTTGGGACATCCCCACTTGTCTAATGAAGGGCTGCGTCTGTCAGTGAACGTAAGAGAAAAAGGGATTTTATTAAAACTTACCGTAAAATCCTTTTCTCTGAGTTCACTGACAGACTCAGCACCCACCCCTCTGTGTTGCGCTTGTATGGCTTGTTACGAACTGATATGCTATGCAGAGCAGGGGGATTATATGGGAGAGAGAGGACGGCCCCCTGGGAGGGGTCAGCTTGCTTTCTTTCTATTTGCCTAGTCAACTCCTGGTAGGATGTGCATATAACCCACTTGTCTAATGAAGGGCTGCGTCTGTCAGTGAACTCAGAGAAAAGGATTTTACGGTAATGTTTTTATATGCAAACTACATCTGTTTTCTACAAGTCCTCTTATTTTTTTTAAAAGGAGTTTTGATGAATGCGTCAGGGCTATTGAGATCTTTAAATTATTAAGAAGAAAGCTGGAAATGTGAGCAGCCTAATTTAGAGATCTTTACTTGCGTTATCTGACCTTTGTGTCAAAGCCAGTTGGATAACTTCCCTCTTCTCTGAAAGACAGTGTGTAGTAAATTATTAGAATATTCAGTCCTACTTAAAGGCATTATATTGTCTTAAATGATATAATAATGCATGATTCTATATTATTGATGAATTCTCTGCCATACTTAGTCATTTTTTTATTTTTAATAAACAAGTGTCTCATGAGGTATAGTCATGTTGATTTCTAGATGTGTTTTAGACAAAATATTTAAAATGTAGTTTATGCAATAAATTGGAAACCTATATAGTTTTACAAGATAAGTATGGGCAGCACATATCTTAAATGGTATTTCTATCTATTCACAGAAATGTTTTTTTCTCACTTTCTGTCCCTATGACACCAAGAAATATAGGAAGCGGGCATCACAGTGACAGGACGATACAGACTACAATAAAAATACTTCGTGGGGCAATTTGAAAAGACCTCTTCGCATGAACCCGCACAGATGTCTGTCCAATCGCCCTCAAAGTCAGACTGCATTGCCGGTTTGAAAACGTGCGAGTTCAGCTGAACTTGCATGATTTCTAACCTGCATCATTGTGAACCTGGGCTAATGATCTTTTTTGCTTCCTGTCCCTGTAGCCTGTCCACAAAAATGTGAAGTTTACTTTACCGTCAGGTAAATCTAACCAATGGGGACACAGACAGTGATAAAAACCCAGAAGGTTCTTATGCTTCCACACTTTTTTTTTTTCTTTTTCAGTTTTGGATGGAGTGGAGAGGGATTAGAACCCCTGTCAATTTAACTGCTGTCTGTGCTCCCATTAAGGAGATTTACCTTCTCTATTTGTCCCATTTACCATTATCATCAAAAGTGAAAGTAAAAGAAAATCCTACGTTTTGGGTTGACCTGAGAACAGGAATAGAGTGAAAATCTTCCAATGGGGAAACTAGTTTTGGTGACCCTGATGACACCCCGGGATTCCCTCTCTTTGGACGGATTTCCTCTTACTTCCTGTTTTGGCTATGGGACAGGAAGTGAAGGGAAGCCTCCGCAATGGGACACAGATGGCAAAAAACAAGGGCTATAACCCTCCCTTACTCTATCCAAAATAAACAGGGCCGGCTCTACCACTAGGCAGAGTAGGCGGCTGCCTAGGGTGCACTGCTGCCTAGGGCGCTTGGCCACCGTCGATCTGTCACTGGCTGCTCTGTGTTTATTTATGTAAAAACTGACACTATCTGACTGAGATAATGAGATTTGTATTATCATATGCCATTTGCAAATGTATAAAGAAATAGTGACTGATCTGCCAAATACCCCCCTCTGCCCCACCCCCCGCGAGGTTGTATTTAATGGGCACAGGTGAAGCTGTATTGATTGGCGCTAGTAAAGCTCTATTTGATGGGCACAGGTGAAGCTGTACTTGATGGACACAGGTAAGGCTGTATTTGATGGGCACGGGTAAGGCTGTATTTGATGGGCACAGGTGAAGCTGTATTTGATGGACACAGGTGAGGCTGTATTTCATGGGCACAGGTGAAGCTGAATTTGATGGACAGAGGTGAGGCTGTATTGATTGGCGCTGGTGAAGCTGTATTTGATGGGCACAGGTGAGGCTGTATTGATTGGCGCTGGTGAAGCTGTATTTGATTGGTGTTGATCAGGCTGGGCAGGGGAAAGGGGGTGGAGTCAGGGGTGGAGCCAAGGGGTGGCAAAATGAGGTTTTGCCTAGGGCGTCAAAAATCCTTGCACCAGCACTGAAAATAAATATTGGATATTTTTGCTTTTGCGACAAACTAAATTGGTGTGCTTCCACTCAGGTACCAACAATCTTAATGGTTAAAATCCTTCAGTAGCAGAAGATTAGACACTCATATGTAGGTTAGACCTACATGAGTGGTTGTAAAGGCAGGATATTTTTTACCCTTATACATTCAGGTACAAAAATATCCCAGCAGTTGTATCGCTCTCTCACCCCCTCCTATACTATGCCTCCTGTTTCAGTCCAGCCCTGTGCCTGTCTGCAGTGGCACTCATGCTGCCCCCTTCTCTCTCTTCCTCTCTCCCCCTCCACACCTCTCTCAGGACATGGTGGCAGCAGCATGAGTCATTAGCTGCTGCTGATGTCAATCAAATCGTGCGAGTGGGGCGGGCTGAGCTTTGTGTGGCTCAGGAGCGAGCTAGCAGGTGTGCCATCGTAAGAAGCAGCTTCCTATGGGAGTGCAAAAAGGAGGAGCCAGGAGGGCTGGCGGGGACCCCAGAAAAGAAGGTTTGGGGCCGTTTTCTGCATTGTCATTGCATGGACCAGGTAAGCATAACATTTTTATTAAAAAAAAATACTTTACAACTGCTTAAAAGCACCCTTTAAAGAGAAAGTAAACTTTCTGTGCTGACATTTACCTATAGGTAAGCCTATAATAAGGCTTACCTATAGGTAGTGTAAATATCTCCTAAATGTGTACAGTTTAGGAGATATTGTTTTACAAGTTTTTAGGTGTATGTGGCGCTCACCCAGTATCAATCAGTGCAACCCATCATAAAACTTAAATCTGTTTGAACAAAGTTGTGCTGGGTCAGATGCGGTCCAACCCTTTATAATAGTGTTACCACAATACAAAAAACATATTGGTCCCAACCAGTGACATTTTGCCTTTAAAACCTAATATGTGAAATCCTTTAAATGTACACAAAACAATAAACTTGCTAGAAAAGAAATTAAGCAGGTTTCCAGATAATTATGCACCAGTATGCCAGGGGTTAATACTCTCTGGCCGTAGTCCAAAAAGAACTCTATCTTGCTGTATTGAAAATGTCAATGCTGACTATGGAGTTGATGGTCCTCCCTCAGCAGGGACAGCTCATGAAAAATAAGATCAGCAAAACTCTCATTGTGCAAATACCATATAACAAGTAATAATGAAGACGCTGTGAACTCACGTGTCCTTGTGCCGACGGACCGGCACTAGGACACGTAAGTTCATTGTGTCATTTCTTCAGTGTTATCACATGAAAAGATAGAATAAAATACTTACACTTTTGTGATATACTGTATCTTCTTGCAGGACATATCACCTGTTAGCGCAAGTCTGCACATCAGTGGACCAACAATGCATATATTATTATTATTATACAGGATTTATATAGCGCCAGCAGTTTGCGCAGCGATTTACAATAAAGAAGGGACACATACAATTACAATACAGTTCAATACAGAAGGAATATATGATATGGCTTGTATTAACCTTCGTTCATTAAAGGGATAACCAGAGGTGCGGTAAGGCTTACTTGCAGCACAGTGCTGATCATCATGCTAGTGAAAGGGCACCCTTGATCCAGAATTACATTTTCCCATTCTGTAATCCAGAGTGGATTTTTCCTGGCTTGTCACTGTTTGTCTCTAAGATTGGCTAGTGATGGGATTGTCAACAGAGGATATTCCCTCTGCAATTGTAAGAACAAACATACATATTTACCCAGTGTGCACATGCTTGCTTGTACAGTGCTTGTTTGAGTATTCTCAATTCCATCTTGGATTGTGTATGGTCTGGTGACAATGCTTCATGTAGACTGAATCAGAAAGCATGCATGATTGTCTGATTGCACTACCATAGGAATCGTATTGTCATGCCTAGCCACGAAGAACTAAGTTCTAGCAGCATCACCAGATATTTTTCTTAATTAAAATTCAATCTAAAATCCTCGCTTCCGCAGGACATATACTAAAATTGGAATGATACAGAGAAGATTAGCATGGCCCCTAAGCAAGGACGATACGCATATTTGTGAAGCGTTCCATATGTTTTTTTTTTTTTCTCTTTTTTTTTTTTTTTTTACTTCACATGTATATTACATATTACAATCTATATTGTATGTCATGCTGCGTTACGATTTTCTTCATGCAAGCTTCATGTGTATTTCCTCAAACTTTAATATAAACTATTGAAAATGAAAATTCAATCTTAAGAAAAAAAAGTTGGGAAGGGTTAAATTACTTGGTTTCCATTAGGGAGATTCCTCTGTACTCCTATTGTACAGATTCAACAGGAAGTAAGAGGAAATCTCTACAAAATGAGGGGACTTCCCCTTTTAGTCAGTTGCCACTGAAACAGATGTCCCCATTGGCTAATTTCCCCTCACACATTAGTTTGGGATTTTTAAAACAGTTGTAAAGTCTCCATAAGAAAGTAAAAAATGCGCCCTCGAGGGTCTCTTCTGTTATAAAAAAAACCCTGCCTGTTGGTGGAATTTTTCAGAAGAGAGTTTACTACCACTTTAATCATTATTTGTCTTTCAGATAATGGGCATCGTGACAGATAGAGAGGGTTGATTCTACATAGAGGGTACACAGACAACAATATCAATTTAACAGACGTTCTAATCCTTTACTTACTCTATTCGTACTGTTAAAAGAAAAAAGTTTTGGGTATACATAAACTTAAAGTGGACCTTCATACTCCCCACCCACGTTCCCTTATTGCAATCCTACCCTCCTCTTCTTTCACAATCATGCATTTATTTATACTCAATTACCTTTTTTATGGGACCTCTACCAGCATTTCATGGTTTCTTGACAGTGACTGACGTCACTAATCTCTGGAGGCCTTGGGATACCTCCACAGTGCATATGGCACTGCGGATTATCCCGGGGGGGGGGGGGGGGGCGGC
>BLSH010328248.1:851464-868124 GCA_018402905.1 Glandirana rugosa
GCGACAACCGTCTCTTCCTGGATTTTGTAGCCTTTCCCTAGTAGGGGATTACAAGGGTTTGGGATTAGGTCAGATTCTGGTCCTTGCACTTATTACATGTAAACACACATTTAAAGATACAGTGTGTATATTCAGTTGTGCTCATAAGTTTACATACCCTGACAGAATTTATGATTTCTTGGCCATTTTTCAGAGAATATGAATGATAACAAAAACATTTCTTTCACTCATAATTAGTGTTTGGCTGAAGCCATCAATTATCAATCAACTGTGTTTACTCTTTTTAAATCCATATTGACAACAGAAACTACCCAAATGACCTTGATCAAAAGTTTACATACCCTGGTGATTTTGGCCTGATAACATGCAATCAAGTTGACACAAAGGGGTTTGCATGGCTATTAAAGGTAACCATCCTCACTTGTGATCTGTTTGCTTGTAATTAGTTTGTGTATATAAAAGGTCAATGAGTTTCTGGACTCCTGACAGACCCTTGCATCTTTCATACAGTGCTGCACTTGACGTTTCTGGATTGAGTCACGGGGAAAGCAAAAGAATTGTCAAAGGATATGCGGGAAAAGTTAGTTGAACTGCATAAAACAGGAAAGGGATATAAAAAGATATCCAAGGAATTGAGAATGCCAATCGGCAGTGTTCAAACTCTAATAAAAAAGTGGAAAACAAGGTCAGGTAGACCAACTAAAGTTTCAGCCACTACTGCCAGTAAAATTGTTCAGGATACAAATAAAAACCCACAAATAACTTTAGGTAAAATACAGGACTCTCTGAAAACATGTGGCTGTTTCAAGATGCACAATAAGGAGGCACTTGAAGAAAGATGGGATGCATGGTCGTGTTGCCAGAAGAAAGCCATTACTATGCAAATGCCACAAAGTATCCCACTTACAAAATACGCCAGACAGCACAGAGACATGGTTCAAACCTTCTAGCACAAAGTAATTTGGAATGATGAGACCAAAATGTAACTTTATACTGTGTATTGCCCCCTTTAGCCACTTGCCGACCGTGCTATAGACGTAAGACGTCTACCGCGCGGTCGGATTATTCTGGGAGGGCGTCAATGGATGTCCTCCCGGAATCGCGCTCCCGCGTGCACCCGGCAATGTCTGTGACCACCGGGTTTCCCATACCTGGCTTGTCACGAATCGGGGTTAAGGGCCAATGACAGCGCCCCTTTACCACGTGATCCCTTCTTCCAATGGACGGAGTGATCACTTGTAAACAAACCGGAACATGTCTGGTTCGGCTCCTCCCACCGATCGCACAGTGTGTGAGGATAGGAGGGGAGGAGCGAGTGGGTGTAGCAGTGCTGTGGGCTGGATGTGAAGTGCCCACAGCGCTGATCTGTGCCCCTGCCCACCCCTAGCACATCCATACATCTTGGCTCATTATACCTGGCTCATCCATCCATGCATCCCTGGCTCATTATACCTGGCTCATCCATCCATGCATCCCTGGCTCATCCATCCATGCATCCCTGGCCCGTGCATCCCTGGCTCACCCATCCGTGCATCCCTGGCTCACCCATCCGTGCATCCCTGGCTCACCCATCCGTGCATCCCTGGCTCACCCATCCGTGCATCCCTGGCTCATCCATCCACCTGCCCCTGGCTCACCCCGTCCCTGGCTCACCCCGTCCCTGGCTCACCCCGTCCCTGGCTCACCCGTCCTGGACTCACCCAGTCCCTGGCTCATCCATGCTCCATCCTCGGCTTATCCATGCATCCCTGGCTCATCCATGCATCCCTGGCTCATCCATGCATCCCTGGCTCATCCATGCATCCCTGGCTCATCCATGCATCCCTGGCTCATCCATGCATCCCTGGCTCATCCATCCATCCCTGGCTCATCCATCCAGATTCATACTCCTCCATGCTCCATCCCTGGCTCATCCGTCCACATCCATGTTCCGTCCCTGGCTCATCCGGCCACATCCATGCTCCGTCCCTGGCTCATCCGGCCACATCCATGCTCCGTCCCTGGCTCATCCGGCCACATCCATGCTCCGTCCCTGGCTCATCCGGCCACATCCATGCTCCGTCCCTAGCTCATCCGTCCACATCCATGCTCCATCCCTTGCTCATCCATCCTCCCTGGCTCATCCGTCCACATCCATGCTCTGTCCCTGGCTCATCCGTCCACATCCATGCTCTGTCCCTGGCTCATCCATCCATATCCATGCTCTGTCCCTGGCTCATCCGTCCACATCCATGCTCTGTCCCTGGCTCATCCGTCCACATCCATGCTCCGTCCCTGGCTCATCCGTCCACATCCATGCTCCATCCCTGGCTCATCCGTTCACATCCATGCTCTATCCCTGGCTCATCCGTCCACATCCATGCCACTTCAGTGCCTCACAAAAGTGTGATAGGTAGTCAAATTATATTTGAAATATGTGTCCCTAGAATGCCTGATGGTGCTCCCTGCATATTGGGCCTCTATGTGGCCAGGCTGTGGAAAAGCCTCACACGTGGTACTGCCATACTCTGGACAAGTATCAGAATATATTTTGGAGTGTAATTTTTTTCTATGTACATGCTATGTGTTAGAAATATTGTATAAATGGACAACTTTGTGTAAGAAAAGGTATGTTTTCATTTTCTTTCCACATTTTTACAACTTATGGAAAAATGACATGTTCATAAAACTCATTATTCCTCCTAGAATATATGTTGGGGTGTTTACTTTCCAAAATGGGGTAATTGTTTGGGTGTTGCTATTGTCCTAGTGCTCCAGGGCCTTCAAAAGTGTGATAGGTAGTCAAGAAATTTTATGTGTAATTTATGCTCCTAGAACACCTGACGGTGCTTCCTGCATGTTGGGCCTCTGTATGTGGTATCGACATACTCATGAGGAGTAGCCAAATGTGTTTTGGGGTGTAAGTTGTGGTATGCATATGCTGTGTGTGAGAAAAACCTGTTATGACAATTTTATGAAAAACATACAAATAAAAATCTTCATTTCTCTTACGTTCACTGACAGACGCAGCCCTTCATTGACAAGTGGGGTTTATGCACATCCTACCAGGAGTAGCCTAGGCAAATAGAAAAAAAGCAAGCTGACCCCTCTCAGGGGGCCGTCCTCACTCCAGCATATAACCCCCCTGCTCTGTATAGCATATCAGTTTTATTATGCCTAGTGCAAGTAGACCTGGTTCCCTGCTGGGACCTGCGGTTCCACAGATTGTTCTTTCTTTGGAAGCTTTCTGATTGAAGACTGCTATCAAGTAGCTGGCTGGGGCATAGAGGATATCTCGAATCCTGAACCTTCCCCAGCATGGCCGACCGATGCAAGCTACCCTTAGCACTGGCGGGGTCTGCCGCATCGCACCCGTTCCGTGCGGGAGGCCAGTGGGTGACCCCCACTTGCGCCCAGTGCCCGGGCTCTGCTCACGTCCAGGGGCGCTTGGCCTGTAGCATCCCTCTCCGCCAGATGGGAGGAAGGTCTGCAACCAGGTGGCTACCTGCTACGCCCGTCTGATTGGTGAGTGACCCCCCCTCTCCCCCCCCGGGGTGTGCAGGTGGGGGGCGGGGCGTTTTTTTGTAGCGGACTAGTCCGGCCGGTGGATGGTTCCTGGGGCTACAGATCACCATGGGTGTCTTTGCTCAGGGTCGCTCCCCTCCTACACCCCCCCTTCCCCCGCACCCCGCGCTCTCGAAGCCGCCATGCGGCGATCCACCACCATTTTGTGGTGGATCGCCACCATTTTGCCGTAGCCGCGGCCATTTTGTGGGCTATTTTTGCCATAGTCGCGGCCTATGTAGCAGGCTTTGGCCATGTTTGATGTGCCTGTGGATGAAAAACGTGTGGTCGACGCCGCTTCTTCCTCTTTCACTCTGGACAGCGTGAATGGCACATGGCGGTGCAGGCTCCTGGCTGGCGGCAGGCACTCCTACTGGGACGCAGCGCTTAAAGGGCAATCACTAACAGCAAGTATAGCTGGGCTCTCCTTGGGGTGCTGGTAGCGGTGGGTGCAATCCTCCTGGGTGTTTCCCGGTTGATCTGTGGGGCAGTGGTGGGGCTGCATTGTGGGGGTGTCAGGGCTTTTTTGGCCTATCAGTGTCTGGTGGCGCAATGGCAGCTGAACTTGCAGGTCCTTCTAAGGAGGAGTCGGTTGAAGCCCAACCTGCGCTGGGGCCTGTAGTTCCCCTGGATCAGCTAAGATCCCTATTGGGGGAATTTTTTCCCCGGGAGGTGCCGTGTAGTGCTAAGGGGGTGTCTAAAAAGCGTCCACCCCCCCCTCCTTCATCGGGGGAGGATTCTGAACCGGAAGGGGCCTCGGTGGTCACGGGGACCCCCGTGGAGCTCTCAGATGGTGAACGGGAGCCCTCGGATGGCAAGGAAGACCAGGGGGCCTCGGCAACGCGTGAACGGGCGCTGGTGGCCACCCTGATCGCCAATATCCACGCGTCCCTGCGACTGGACCAAGCCGGGGAGTCGCAGGAGTCTGCATATGTTTGTGGGTCTTTTAAGCCACATAGGTCCCCTAGGGCTTATCCCTATGATCAATTCTTTGACCAGCTGGTCTATAAGGAATGGCAGCGTCCACAGAATTCCTTTGTTTTGCCCAAACGTTTTGCTGTACGCTATCCCTTTGAGGATAGTTTTGTGAAGAAGTGGGCATCCCCCGCAGTGGACCCTCCGGTGGCTCGCCTGAATAAGGCAACGACCATCCCCTTGGAGGGGTCTCCCTCTTTTAAGGATCCGGCCGATAGGCGGATGGAGGCGGTCTCCAAGGCACTGTTCTTGTTGACGGGGTCGGCCATGAGACCGGCCCTGGTGTCTGCCATGGTGGCGCAACACCTTACTGAGTGTGTGACTAAGTTGCACAATGAGTTGAGCTGCAGGAGCTCGTTTGAGGCGTCACAGCGAGCAGACCATCTGATACAGGGTCTTCGATACCTGTGTGACGCAGCTATGGACCTGCTTCCCATGCTGTCTAAGATGTCGGTTTTTGCAGTCATTATTAGACGGGTGCTGTGGTTACGCTGTTGGTCGGGTGACAACGCATCTAAGAAGGGCCTCGCGGATCTCCCCTTTCAGGGTGGTCGGCTCTTTGGGCCACAATTGGATGGAATCATTAAAGATTTCACCGGAGGGAAGAGTACTTTCCTCCCAGAGCCCAGGCGGCTGGAGTTCCGCCGTAAGCAGGGTCCTGCTTCTTCGGGTCAGAAGAGGCAGCGCAAGAGCGGAGGATAAGTCCTCCGCATGATGGGTTACTCGTTTCCGCGGGTGGGGGGCCGGCTTCTGGGGTTCGCAGACAGGTGGACTGCCCGCATTTCCGACCGATGGGTGCAGGAAGTGGTGTCCTTCCGGATACAGGATAGAGTTCAGCACTCTACCCCCAGACAGGCTCTTCCCATCGAACTTGAGACTCCCTCAGGGGCGTCGAGAGGCTCTTCTAGGGGCTGTTCAGATGCTCTCCGAACAAGGGGTGATTGTGCCGGTACCTCCGCTGGAAAAATTCCGCGGCTTCTACTCAAACCTCTCTTTGTGGTGCCCAAAAAAGGTGGGGTCAGGCCAGTTCTGGACCTGAAAGCGCTAAACCACTTTGTGAAGGCGTGAAAGTTCCGGATGGAATCTGTCCGTTTGGTCGTGGCCGCCCTGCACCAAGGGGACTTCATGGCGTCTCTGGATATCAGGGACGCGTATCTTCATGTTCCCATTTGTCCCCGGCACCAGCACTTTCTGCGCTTTGCGGTGGGGGATCTACATTATCAATTTGTGGCACTTCCCTTCGGTCTGGCCTCGGCACTTCGGGTGTTCACCAAGCTGGTGGCTCCGGTGCTGGCTCTATTGAGGCAGAGAGGCATTGCGGTAGTAGCATACCTCGACGACTTACTCCTGCGAGCGGAGTCTGCTTCGGCCCTGGAGGAGAACGTGGCTATCACCATGGCCTCGTTGAAGGACTTCGGCTGGCTAATCAACCTGCAGAAGTCGATGTTGACCCCGTCCTGTCAACTGGAATATCTGGGTCTGATTCTGGACACGGAGCAGGCGAAGGTGTTCTTACCTCCGGCCAAGTTTCTAACACTGGAGGCAGCGGTGCGAACCCTGCTGTCACGTCAGTGGTCCTCCTTACGGTTCCGTTTGCGGATGTTGGGGCTCATGGTCTCGGCCTTCGAGGCGATCCCTTATGCCCAGAGTCACACTCGGCTCCTGCAGCGAGCGATTCTGTCACGGTGGGACAAGTCTCCGCTGTCCCTGGACCAGCTGATCAGACTGGATCATCAGACCAGAGGATCATTGACCTGGTGGCTTCAGGCCCCGGCTCTAACGTTAAAGTCTTTTCTCCCCCTGAATTGGTCGATAGTTACGACGGGCGCCAGTCTATCGGGCTGGGGGGGGTCCTGGGGCAGCTGTCTGCTCAGGGCCGTTGGTCGGCGCAGGAATCCCGCCTTCCGATAAATGTGCTGGAGTTGAGGGCGATCAGGCTCTGCCTCACACTGGACGGTAAGGCTGCGCGGCCTCCCGGTTCCTGTGCAGTCGGACAACGCCACGGCTTTGGCGTACGTGAACCATCAGGGCGGAATGAGGAGCTCGGCAGCGGCTGTGGAAGCAGCTCTCATTCTGAGGTGGGCAGAACTTCATGTGCCAGCAATCTCCGCCATTTACATTCCGGGTATAGAAAATTGGCAGGCGGATTTTCTCAGTCGCCAGGCGCTGGATCAGGTGGAATGGTCCCTACACCCAGAGGTGTTCTGCCAGATTTGCCACAAGTGGGGCACGCCAGACGTGGACCTCATGGCGTCCAGGTTCAATCACAAGGTGCAGACCTTCGTCTGCAGAACAAGGGAACCGTTGGCGGCTGCCACGGACGCGTTGGTAGCGCCTTGGGGTCGGTATGGGCTCCTGTACGCCTTCCCTCCCATCAAGCTTCTACCGCGACTACTGCGCAGGATAGAAGCAGAGGGGATCCCGACAATCCTGGTAGCTCCGGATTGGCCTGAAATCCGTGGTGCGGATGGTGACAGATGTTCCCTGGCGTCTTCCACTGCACGAAGATCTGCTGTCGCAGGGACCCATCCTGCACCCTGCTTTACCCTCGCTGGCTTTGACGGCTTGGTTATTGAGTCCCAGGTGTTGAGGGATAGGGGTGTCACTGACTCCATGATCCCTACCATGCTTAAGGCGCGCAAGTGTACTTCGCGCAAGATTTATCATCGCACCTGGAAGGCCTATATTGCTTGGTGTGAGACGGGGGTTGAAACCCCCGCTCTTGCGTTCTGTCCCGGGTGCTGGCTTTTTTGCAGCAGGGCCTGGATAACAAATTGGCATTGAGTACTCTCAAGGGTCAGATTTCGGCTCTGGCGATTCTCTTTCAACGGCCTTTGGCGCCTCCTGAGAGGATTCTATTGGGTACAGTTGTTGTTTACCCACCCCTCTTGAATGACACTGCTTTGGGACATCCCCACTTGTCAATGAAGGGTTGCGTCTGTCAGTGAACGTAAGGAAAAAAAGGGATTTTATTAAGAACTTACTATAAAATCCTTTTCTCTGAGTTCACTGACAGACGCAGCACCCACCCCTCTGTGTGGCGTTTGTACGGCTTGTTACGAACTGATATGCTATGCAGAGCTGGGGGGTTATATGCTGGAGTGAGGACGGCCCCCTGGGAGGGGTCAGCCTGTTTTTTTTTTTTTTTCTTTTTGCCTAGTCTACTCCTAGTAGGATGTGCATAAACCTCACTTGTCAATGAAGGGCTGCGTCTGTTAGTGAACTAAGAGAAAAGGATTTTACGGTAAGTTCTTAATAAAATCCCTTGTTTTTACAAAATATTCAGTCTGTTTCATTTATAGCACAAAAAATAAAAAACCCAGCGGTGATTAAATACCACCAAAAGAAAACTATTTTTGTGAAAAAAAAAAAAAAAAAAGGACAAAATTTTCATATGAGTACAGTGTAGTGTGACTGGGTAATTGTCATTCAAAATGTGAGACTGCTGAAAGCTGAAAATTGGTCTGGTTAGGAAGGGGGTTGAAGTGCCCAGTGGTCAAGTGGTTAACACAAATGACAGCTTGAATTCTTTTGTGGTATTTGTAGATGAGGCTCTTTATCTTCTCAGATGGCAAAGCTGCCCATTCCTCTTGGCAAAAAGCCTAGTTGTGGCTGAAATATTAGTCTACCTGACCGTGGTTTGGTTTCAACAGAACCCCTGGTGTTCTACATTGACATTCTTTTATGTGTATAGTGCACTCTGTTCAAATCAGTGGGCAGTATAATATTATTTACTCCAAGCTGGAAATCTAAGGGACATTTTGGCATTGGGCTTACTCCTTCTTTCCACCCCTTGTGTTGTGTGTACAGTGTCAGTCTAGCACATCTATACAAACCAGACTACTGGGGATTTGAGCAGTGACCTTTCTACTCATTAGAAACTGTAAATAGAGTGCAATGTAGAGGGAAAACAAGAATAACTTGCAAGTAAAGTGTGCCTTGAGGAACACAAATGACACATAATAAAATAAGTAGTTTTAAACTTTCTTTTATTGTGATTGCTCAATTTCCAGTTAAAGCAGTTGTAAACTGCATGTTTTTTTTTTTTTCTTTTTTTCTTTTTCTTACTTCCTTACAAGGCAGAAGCACATTATCTGACACTTACCTCAAAACGAAGCCTTCCAGCGATGCAATATCACCACTGGGGACAACTTCCATCTTTACCCGTCTAGCTTCGGGGTTCGCGGACTCGGGCTCTGTACTGACCGGAGCCAGAGCGTCGGGAGCCGCTGGTCACGGCACAGGGTTCTGAAGAGACGGCACAGGTGGCCATTCCTTCAGAGTGCATGCGCCAGCGATTTCACTGGCTGCTTGTACAGTAAATATCTTTACACTACCTATAGGTAAGCTTTATTATAGGTTTACTTATAGGTGAAATTTAAAGATGGAAGTTTACTTCATCTTTAAGGGCTAGTTTACACTTGCTTCAAAACATGGCTTCGGACAGGCTTTGTTAAAGCTCTCTGAATGCCAGTCAAAGCTCCCATCACTAAATAAAATGGTTAGCTTACAGTTCTGTTTACACCTTGCTTTTGCTTGGTGCATCGATGAGGCTTCGGAGGGGCTTCGCTGAGGCTTCGGAGGGGCTTCGCTGAGGCTTCGATGGGGCTTTGGACGGGCTTCGATGGGGCTTTGGACGGGCTTCGATGGGGCTTTGGACGGGCTTCGATGGGGCTTTGGACGGGCTTCGATGAGGCTTTGGACGGGCTTCGATGGGGCTTTGGACGGGCTTCGATGGGGCTTTGGACGGGCTTCGATGGGGCTTTGGACGGGCTTCGATGGGGCTTTGGACGGGCTTCGATGGGGCTTCGATGGGGCTTCGGACGGGCTTTGCCATAGACTTCTACGGAGGCTTTGAAGATGCTTTGAAGCACCACTAGAGCTACATGGGGTATCATTTTTTGAAGCAAAGCAAAAGCAAGTGTAAACAGGACTGTAAGCGAACCATTTTATTTAGTGACAGGAGCTCTAACAAAGCATGTCCGAAGCCCTGTTGAAGCAAGTGTAAACTAGCCGTTAATGTGCGGTGAAGCCGAAGCAAGTGTAAATGGGCCCTTAAGGAGCTTTACAGTATAGCAAAGCTCCCCTCCTTTTTTTCCCCTCCATTTCCTGTATTGCTCGGTATTCGCAAAACAAATACTCACCTGCATACTCTGGGTTCTGTGCTGCCATATTTGTCCTCTTGAGCTGACTGCCAGCTTCTGGGTTCAGACAGCCGACTCCCAATGATGCGTTGGGCCTGTCCTGTGGCTGCTTTGTGTGCCTGGTCCTTCAGCCTCCTTGGAGATGTTATTTGAGTATTGCAGGAGGCTGCAGTATCAGGGACAGTAGGGGTTGGGTCCAGAGTAAAAAAAAAAACCCAACAAAGTAAAACACAGAAAAATAAATGCCATTTGTGATTATTGTGGGGGGGTTAATGGAACAAACTCCCTTTGGGAGTTAGTGTTACTAATCCCACAACAGTAAAATCAGTCTGTATATGCAGTAAAGCATGCTTGTTATACTCACTGTGGAACCTAAGGGGTTAATCCTCTGCATTGTGTAAACAGGCTGGTAAATCCTGTCTTCTCTGACCCTACCCTTCTTTCACTATCCCCAATCCATCCCCTGATAGAACAGAGCCCTGGGAAGCACTCTGCACATGCTCAGTTTGTGTGTATTGCTAGAGATGTTTTTTTTTTGGAAGGGTGTATGTGATCAGCACTGTCCAAACAAAGTCAGGGGTCATGCAGCCTCATAGGACAGTCAATAGAATGAAAACTCCTCCTACAAGCTTTAACCAGTGCTTGGCCATACACATGATATAAGTCACAGGACTGCTACATACTGCTGATGGGAAAATGTATTCAGCAGTTTCTATTTACTAAAATAATTGCATTACCATGTTCTGTGTACTGTGGGAGACCAGATATAGTGAATGCAGGGTCCTGGGTTTAGGAACACTTTAAAGGAGTTGTAAAGGCAGAAATGTTTCTATTTATCTTAATGCATTCTGTGGATTAAGATTAAAAGCCTTCTGTGTATAGCAGCCACCCCAGCACCCCCCCCTAATTACTTACCTGAGCCCCTTCTCTCTTCAGCAATGTCCCAGACACCTCTCCGAATTGGCTGAGACACAGCAACTGTGCCATTGGCTCCCGCGGCTGTCAATCAAAATCAGTCAACCAATCAGGGGAGAGAGGGGGTGGGGCCGGGTCAGGCTCTGTGTCTGAATGGATAGACGTAGCTCTGACTTGACTCGGGTGCCCCCTGTAGCAAACTGCTGGCCAAGGGGGCACTCAACAGAGGGAGGGATCAGGAGAGGAGAAACGGGACCCGAGAAGAGGAGTATCCGGGCTGCTCTGTGCACAACCAACTGCATAGGGGAGGTAAGTATAACATGTTTGTTATTTTTAAAAAAACTAACCTTTACAATCCCTTTAATTTCTGCTTTAACCACTTGCCGACCGGCGTCTGACGGCGACAAAGTGGCTGGATATCGCAAACTGCCGTCATATGACGGGGGATGCGAGAGCCCACACCGTGAGCGCACGTGCAGCGCTGGAGGCGCCCTCGCGCGCTCATTGTGTTCCAGCGGGGCCAGGGAGCTGGTAGGGCGGACTCGATCGCCGCCAGCTACCCGCGCATGTAAACACGGATCTCTGTTCTCATAGAGGGGAAAGGGCTGTGATCACAGGCTTCCTGTATATGGAAGCCGTGATCACCCCCCCCCCCCCGCTAGCTCAGCCCATATACAGGTAGAACACACCCAGGGAACAGTTAACCCTTAGAGCGTCCCCTGTAGGTTAACCCCTTCACTGCCAATGGCATTTACACAGTAATCAGTGCATTTTTTAGCACTGATCACTGTATAAATGCCAATGGTCCCAAAAAAGTGTCAAAATGTTCCGACATGTCCGCTGAAATATCGCAGTACCGCTAAAAATCGCAGATCGCCGCCATTAGTAGTAAAAAAAATAAATAAAAACCCAAAAAATTCTCATCATCCATAAACGCGACCACTTTTGCGCAAACCAATCAATAAACGCTGATTGCAATTTTTTTTTTTTTAATCACAAATATAAGGAAGAATATAAATCGGCCAAAACCGATGAAAAAAAATGTTTTTTTATATTTTTTTTTTTTGGATTTGTATTTTAGCAAAAAGTAAGAAATTTGGGGTTTTTTTGCAAAATTGTCGCTCTTCTTTTGTTTATAGAGGCGATCAGAAATGACGCATCGGTGATCAAATACCACCAAAAGAAAGCTCTATTTGTGGGGAAAAAAAGGACGCAAATTTCATTTGGGTACAACGTCGCACGACCGCGCAATTGTCAGTTAAAGTGACGCAGCGCCAAATCGCAAAAAGGGCTCCGGTCCTAAAGTGTGAAATCCTTCCGGGGCTGACGTGGTTAAGACATCTCTCCTTGGATAAAATGAGATTTCACATGTCACGCAACTTGGGGTCTCACAAGTCGGATCCCAAGTCGCGATAGTGAGAACCAAGCCTAATTCTCCTGCTACCTCCCTTCCTGGAACATTGCCGTATCCGAACAATTCCTTCGGGTTTCTTCTGGGGTGCCTTGACAAAATGCCTAAAAATTGCCCAAAAATTGTGGATAAAGCCTTCCTTTTATTTACACAAGGCCACAGGTTTTCATTGTGCCCCATTACAGCGTTCCAGTCGCCAGCGTCCCAGCAAACAATGACATCATCTATTCATAAGGTAGGCGTTGTTTGCCTGCCCAGCATCCTTGTTTGCCCCGCTCCTTTAGCACTGGGATCACATTAGCTGAGTGAGGGAGCCAAACTGAGGCAGAGGAGAAACATTGGCATACTAGTCTATTCCAGTGTGCTACATTGTATTTGCTTTGGGAGAACACATCACCTCTCATGTTGGGTGACCTATATGTGTGGAAGTGGCTGTTTAATGTAAAACACTTAGTTTTGTTTTTTACATTTTTGAATGGGGTGCAGCGTTTTAAACACTTGCCTACTGAGCACTATTACCCCCTTCCTGCCCAGGCCAATTTTCAGCTTTCAGTGCTGTCACATTTTGAACAACAATTGCGCAGTCATGCAACACTGTACCCAAATGAAATCATATTTTTTTTCACACAAATAGTTTTCTTTTGGTGGTATTTAATCGCCACTGGGTTTTTTACGTTTTTGCTAAACAAACAAAAAAAGACCAAAATTTTTGAAAAAGCATTTTTCATAGTTTGTTATAAAATTTTGCAAACAGGTAATATTTCTCCTTCACTGATGAGGTGGCACTGATAGGTGACACTGATAGGTGACACTGATGAGGTGACACTGATGAGGTGACACTGATGAGGTGGCACTGATAGGTGACACTGATAGGTGGCACTGATAGGTGGCACTGATAGGTGGCATTGGTAACAGAAGCCGGTTCTTCGAAAAGCCGATAACCGGCTAGAGTTTACGTCTTGTGATCAGCTGTCATTTGCTGACAGCTGATCACTTGGTAAAGGGCCGCTGTGATTGGCCCCAATCTGTGATCATCCAAGTCCAAAAAACTTGGCGATAAGAGTGCACCGTTGGGAGCACGATCACGGGAGGACATCCATCTTTCGGCTATAGCTTGGGCAGGAAGCCGGAAAGGTATTCTTTTCACTTTTCTTTTACTACTTTGTTGCTGGGTAATTTTGGGTAAATCAAGTAAAAAAAGTAGTCAAGTAGAACGAGCACGGGTCGATATTTGCTGAGAGCAAGACTCCTTCAGCCCTAAGGTTCCATTCACACCTAAGTGTTCTAGATCATGGGCAGAAACGCGCTGATTCCTCCCGTGATTCCAGAATCGTGGCAAAGCGGTGAACACATTTGCGATGCCGTTATTTCTTAATGGCACCCCAAACACGGGCTGATTTCGACCGCATGCACTCCTGGCTCTGTGTCAAGATTTGGTACATGAGCTTCTTTTGGAGCGCAGGGAAGCCTATTCAAATGAATGGTGCTGCTCGAAAAACGCTCAAATAAAAAACAAAAAAAAAGCTAAAAAAAAAAAAATGTGGCTGCAGCTTGCTCAGGTGTGAATGGAGCATAAAACATTTGGCTCCACTTTCTCTGCAGATGTTTGCCTACTTTCATGGTCCCTTTTTATGTAAAGCAGCAGCCAACAATGTTGTTTTTGTTTTTTTTAAATTGTATACATATAAAATGCACTTAGGATTAGTAGAGCCTGTTGGCAAATAGTCATTACGTTACATGAGCCCAGGAGTGTCTGTTCTTAAAATGTAGTCCTACGTATAAGCAGTACACGTGACCATTTTGTGTATAGACTGCTTCATGGCTTAACGGTACCACTAATTATGTTGCTGTGGAACATCTCTGCAGAACCATACACAAGGCGCCGCACAAGCTCACGCATGCACAGTGGGGTGCTTGCTGTGGTTCCTCATGAAGCCACAGTCATTTCCCATATCCAAGTTGGCAACTTCGGGGACCTGCAACGGTTAGAAGAACCAGCTGCAGGAAGACCGTGCTGGATCCTAGACACTGGTAAACACCTGATTTTTAAGAGTCAACAGCTACAGTATATGTAGAGAGAAGACAAACTGAAGTTCCTCTTCAAATCAATAGGTTGTATTTCTGTGTATGTTGGTACCACCTGCATATTGTCTGTTGTTTCTGTGGTGGAATGTTAGAAATGCATCACATGAATGGAATGTCCATGTAGTATTTAGCTTTTTTCTCTAACTCATCAGGAGCCGCAGGAGGCACTCTCATCCAAACACCAACTTGAACTAGGACGTTGTCACTTTGGGCAGCGGTCTCTACACCATTGGTCTGAGAGACAACTTAGCATAGTGATGAGCTATGTGCGAGGCTTAAGAGAAGAACTCTGCAGACAGTAATTGCATAATAAAGCACTCCTTGTTTCAGGATTTTTGGGTTGTTTCGAGTGTTTATCTCAAAATGTGAATTCTGACCCCAGATCTCATATTTAAGAGGACCTGTCATGCTTTTTTCTATTACAAGGAATGTTTACAGTTCTTGTAATAGGAATAAAAATGATCATTTTTTTTTTAAAAGAACAGTGTAAAAATAAAAAGTAAAAAGAAAAATAAATAATTAAAAAAAAAAAAAATTTTTTAAAGTCCCGCCCACATATGAAAATGGTGTTCAAACCACACATGTGAGGGATCGCCGCGATCGTTAGAGCGAGAGCAACAGTTCTAGCACTAGACCACCTCTGTAACTCAAAACTGCTAACTTGTAGAATTTTTTAAACGTCGCCAATGGAGATTTTTAAGTTGCAAAGTTTGTCGCCATTCCGCGAGCGGATGCAATTTTGAAGCATGACATGTTGTGTACCATTTTACTCGGCGTAACATTAGCTTTCACAATATGGAAAAAAATTGGCCTAACTTTACTGGTTTATTTTTTTAACTGAAAAAACTGAATTTATTAAAAAAAAAGCACGCTTGGAAGACCGCTGCGCAAATACGGTGTGACATAAAGTTTTGCCATGTCCGCCATTTTATTCTCTAGGGTGTTAGAAAAAAAAATAATAATGTTTGGGGGTTCTAAGTAATTTTATAGAAAAAAAATGGTTTTAACTCGTAACCACCAAACCCAAAAAACAGGCTTGGTCTTGAAGTGGTTAAATACCACCAAAAGAAAGCTCTATTTGTGTGAAGAAAAAGATAAAAAAATAATTTGGGTATAGTGTTGAACGAAAGCTAAAAAATGGCCTGGGCAAGAAAGGGATGAGAGTGCCCAGTATTGAGATGGTTAAAGTCCCACCTGTCCTTATTTTTTTTTCATGTTCTGTTGAGGGTTGTGGTGCTGTTGTCGTTCAGCCATACTCTATTAGATTCTATAAGCAATAATAAATCTACACAGTAGGATATACCGGGTATTTTAACCGGCATCATTCTGGTATCTAAACTTGTAACCAGTGATTCTCTTTTAGGCAGAAGTGATCTGAGTGGCTAATTAGCCACTCGATCACTTCTGCGAGTGGCGGAAGGGGGTCCCACCCCCCCTTCTGCCGCTGCCTCTCCCATAACAGAGGCCGGAAGCGATGCGGCGATGGCTGCACAGGACAGAGCGAGAAGAACTGACGTTGTTCCCCTCTCTCTGTAACCCTGGAAACCAGGAGCGATGAGCAGATTGTCACTTCCAGTCCCGTCCCTTTGTTTACCACGCCACCAGCGGCCAGGGAAGCAGTGGATCAGACCGGATCAGATTGGTTACGTGGGGGGCCAGAGGAGAGATCTGGGGTCTCATACACCCCAGATCTCTCCATAAGAGAGGACCTGTCATAACCCATGCTATCACAAGGGATGATGTTCATCCCTTTTGATAGCAATAAAGTTGGTACAAAAAAAATGTTAAAAAAAATTTGTATTAAATTAAAAAAAAAAAAATTTAAAGTGCCCATGTCCCACCTTGCTTTCACGCAAATACGAACGCATACGTTACTCCCGCACGCATATGTAAACAGTGATTGCACCACATATATGAGGTATTGTATTGTCACCAATGTCAGAACAAGAGCAATAATTCTAGCACCAGACCTCCTGTGCAACTCTAAACTGGTAACCTGTAAAGGCGTTTAAAGCGTTGCCTATGGAGTTTTTTAAGTACCGTACTTTGCCGCCATTCTTCGAGCAGACGCAATTATAAAGCGTGACATGTTAGGTATCTACTTACTCAGCGTAACCTCATCTGTCACATTATAGAAAAAAATCGGGCTATCTTTACTGTTTTTTTTTTTTTTTTTTTTAATTAATGAAAGTGTTTATTTCCCAAAAAAAAAAATGCGTTTGAAAAAACGCAGCCTTAAAACCGTGCAACATAAAAAGTTGCAACACCCACCATTTTATTGTCTAGGGTCTTTGCTAAAAAATATATATATAATGTTTGGGGGTTCTAAGTAATTTTCTAGCAAAAAAAAAAAAAGTAGATTTTTACATGTAGGTGCGAAGTGTCAGAATAGGCCTGGTAATGAAAGCGGAGTTCCACCCAAAAACTTCCGCTTTAAGGGAAGGTGTCCCCCTGACATGCCACAATTGGCATGTCACTTTTATAGGGGGGGGGGGGACCAGGGACCCTGTTTTCACAGGGTCCCAGGTCCACTTCCTCTCTCCTGGAGCCGCGGAGCCGGAAGGAAGTTCACCTCCCATCCCCCCAC
>BLSH010328248.1:888954-902375 GCA_018402905.1 Glandirana rugosa
TTCACTTTACACTTTACGTCTTTGAGGCGGGTAGCTCGAGTGAGGTAGTCTGGTCGTCATCCATTCACTGTAAAAAAATTTTAATTATACAAAACTTTACTTATACAAAACATGTACGATTAACGAGGAAAACCGTGTGTGTGAACGCAAGGTTGAGAAGGAAATTAGTGACCATGTAAGTTATAATGACCACCCTGCGTGCTAACGCCAGGTTCGGAGATAAGTCCGAACCATCGAAAAGGAACCACAGTAAAGTCCATGTGTCCTGCACGCAGTATCCCAACTTCGTGTCGCCACGCAAGGTTCGGCCGTAAAGGCCGCCTCCGTGTCCCACCAGTAATATTGAATGTACCAGTGATTAAAGGAAGAGTTGGAACGCAAGTGTGTGTGCCAAAAGGAGCAATTAGCATGTACAAAACATATTCATTTCAAAACATATTAATTTTAAAAAAATGTCACTTACCTACTGCTGGTCTGATGGAGTGAGCTCGATGGGCGGAGTTTCTGCATTTCACATTTCACTTTTCCCTATATATGCTATGGTTTTTAGTGTTATTGTTAGCTGTGACCAAGGCGGCTTGTCCCGCCGAAACGCGTCTGCTGTTCATGTATAATCTCTGCACTTATCAATAAATGTACTGCATTGGAGTTTTGGAGTGCCGACCTTCTATACATATTCATGATTTGGATGTTTGAGGAAGGTCTTGGCCTGTGCACCCACCAGGTGGATTTGGGACTACCTTCTGGACCTAATACTCATTCCCTGTTGAAGCACTGCACACCTGTTATTGCTAAAATATGTTCTTAGTCTGTAAACCGAGAACAAATGCAGCCACCATCTAAAGACTGGCAGACTGCAATATATTACATTTTTACTTTTGGGTTTAGTTATATTTTAAGGTTGAATATGTTTTTATTATAGACAGTGTCATTAGTTAACAAATGGAACAAGAGACATCATCTTGTAAGGTCAGGTACAAAAAGCTTGGGTTGCTAATGAAACTCGGTATTGTAATCATCAGTTACAAATGAAAAATAAAAGAACAGAAAAAAGATGGATATAGTGAGCAAATCGTGAAACCAAAACGAACAACTAAAATGGCAGGCCAAGTAGACCTTATGCAAGGCTCGTGGTCTCCAGAATATTATCATGCTATAAAGAAATAGTAGGAAATATGGTGAACGGAAAAAGAAGGAAAAGGAAGGAAGGCAGAGGTAGGGTGGGTTGCGGGTTCAAATCGAGTTGTAGTCATAAAAACAATTCGTAGTTCCATTTGGGACTATGCTTTTAGCCTATTCTTCAATTTGTCAGAGGACGAATAGTGCCTCCAAACGTACCACAAAGATTAGAATTTTTGCCATTGGTCTAGTTCTCTAGCTCTCATTTCCTCCATAAGCATGGTATTGTTAATTTCAGAGATCCAAGAAGACAACGTTGGGGTAACAGTGGTCCTCTAGAATCTAGATATCACTTGTCTGGCCAAGGCCAGGAAGAATCGAAGTAGAGAATTTTTTTATGTTTAACAGAACCAGGGAGGATAGAGAGCAAAGCAATAGTGGGGGCTGGGGTGAGGGGCTTATCATAAAGCTCTGAGTAGATTTGGAAAATCTGTTCCCAAAATGGATATATTGCCGCACATTCCCACCATATGTGTAGGTATGTCCCTCTCACTCCGTGACATCTCCAGCAGGCATCTAATGCGGATGGGAATATACGGTTCAGGGTGACCGAATCTCTATACCACCTCAAGAGCAATGTGAAATTTTCAAAATATGTCAACTCCATACCCAAATCCGTGGACCATACCCTAGTATAGGTCGGGCGTGTAGCGTGAGTGGCTGCCAAAATAGATCTGTACATCGCTGACAATTTGTGGCGGGGGGTTTCCGTCATTGGTTTCCGTCAAAATACAGAGGAGTTCAAAATCTGTGCGTTGTCTATGTACTTGTTGCGAGGCCCAAAGCGGAGGAAACATGTAAGGCTGTAAACCAATTAAGTCTAGAGCTGGGATCGTGGACACGGTCTACGAAGGTGCCATGGGAGGTATGTATTGGCCAGGGAGATCTCGAGTATGTCCCAAAGGAGGGAACCCTTCTACTTTCAGGGAGATCAGCGTTGTCAAAGAGCGGAGTGAGCGGGCTAGGATCAGTGGACAACAGATAACTGTCCCTCCTGCGGTACCAGACCCAAAGGGCCTCAACCGTCAGGGGGGAAAGCCCAGGTAGAGCGCCAAACGTTCCTCCGTAACCCCAGTGTAATGCCCTTAGATCTATTGGGGCCATATCCTGTTCCACCACGCTAACAATTTTAACCGGAAACCAATGACCCTCAAATTATAGGTAGGGTGCCTCCAAATAAAAACCACAAAAGAAAAGTACAGAGAATAAACATGATCCCCCAATTATCCAAAGTATCAAGAGGTGGCTGATTGAGGGATGGTAGCATCCTGCTACATGCGTTATGTATGTACATAAACGTATGTAGCTGGATGCTACCATCCCTAAATCGGCCACCACTTGATGCTTTGGATAATTAGGGGATCCTGTTTATTCTCTGTCCTTTCTTTTTGTGGTATTTATTTGGAGGCTACCTACCTATAATTTGAGCGTCATTGATAACACCAGCCATAAAATTTGGTTTTCTCAAAACATGTCTATTATGTAGTATGTTAATATTTCCTCTCTTTTTAAAGAAATATTTTAATAAAAATAACTTTTAAATTATTAACAATTACCATTTGTAATGTGGTGCCATAAAAGTCCTATTCTTTTTCCCAATTTTGCTATCTTGACATTAGGGACGAGGCGCAGGTTACCATCGTATATCCACAGAGCCTCTCTGTGTGGACATTAATCTTTAAGCGTCTATATTTTATTGCATGGTGACCTGCTGCAATACTTCAAAAGACTATTCAGAAGATGGCATTTAAAAAACGCTTCCAGTCGATAGGTCACTATAAAAATTACTCAAGAGGGTCCTATTGTAATGTAATAATAACCACATTTAAAGCCTCAAACTAATTAATTTAACTAAAATTTGCAATCCAGCAGGGTCCTAGCTATATAAACTATAACAATTAAAGTGGTTGTAAAATCGGAAGGTTTTCGATCTTTAAGTGTTTGCTAAGCCACTTTATAAAAAGTTCCCATCTGCTCTGTATTATAACAAGAAGTTGCCCTGTGTCTGTGTTATAACATATATATATTTCTCTGTATAGATATCACACCACCTTACTAGGATCAGTTGCCATTTTTGTGCTCTTCTCTCAAAGCTCAGAAGTCCTGAGGGAGGGGCTGAGCACTGCTGCTGACCTCAGCTAGAGAGAGAGAGAGAGAGAGAGCTGTGCTGTGTTATCTATATAGATAAGAATATTTCTGATATAACACGGACACCAGGTGAACTTCTTCTAATACAAAGGGATAGGAGCTTTTAGAGTCAATTATGAGAGCAGAGAGGAGAAGCTACAAGAGGAAGAGGGAGGAGGGGGAAGTTGAAGACAGGCACACAGGAGATAGGAGAGCTGGGAGGGACATAGCCTGAATAGACTACGAGCTCTCAGGATAAGCAATATACAAGAGGAGTCAGCACTCAGGGAGGAAGTCATGACCTGGCATTATCAAACGGATATTTTAGGGGATGCAGAGGGATAATTTAAAAAGCACCATTCTGCTAATTGCACATTAAAGAGACAGGAGCAGCATATTTTTTTTTGTGGGTTAACAAACGCTTTAATACATTCTATGCATTAAGATAAACCACTTTCTGTGTGCAGCAGCCCCCCTAATACTTTCCTGAGCCCATCTCGATCCAGCGATGTTGCATGAGAGACTCGACTGTTCAAGACTCTATAACCTCATTAGCTGAGACACACAGTGGGCACTATTGGCTCCCACTTCTGTCACTCAAAGTCAGTAAGCCAATAAGGAGAGAGAGGGGGCAGGTCCAAACCGAGGGTCCGTGTCTGAATAGACAGAGCAGTGGCTCGGCTCGGGTGTCCCCATAGCAAGCTGCTTGCTGTGGGGGCAGGAGGGAGGGGCCAGGAACTCCAGCAAAGGAACCCGAGAAGAGGAGGATATGGGTTGCTCTGTGCAAAACCACTGCACACAGCAGGTAAGTATAACATGTTTGTTATTTTTAACCACTTCCCGACTGCCGTATGCAGAATGAAGGCCGGGAAGTGGTTTAGTTATCCTGACTGGACGTCATATGACGTCCTCAGGATAACATGCCGCCGCGCGCCCGGGGGGGCGCGCATCACGGCGATCGGTGGTAAAGCGCTTCGATCTGAAGCACTTTACCATGTGATCAGCCGTGACCAATCACGGCTGGTCACAGTGTAACACAGGAAAGCTGTTTATCGGTTTTCCTGTACTTGGGTCTGCAGACCTGAGGAGTGGAGAGCCGATCGGCTGCTCTCCTGACAGGGGGGGTTTGTGCTGATGATTTATCAGCACAGCCCCCCCTCGGATCGCCACACTAGACCACCAGGGAGCCTGCCCTGGGACCACCAGGGATGTGCCCACCCAGGACCACCAGGGAGCCGATCTGGACCACCAGGGAGACCCCCCTAGACCACCAGGTAAGAGGCATAGTGCCCAATGTAGATGGCACTCAGTGCCACCTTCAGGTGCCACCCTAGACCACCAGGGAATGAGTCCCTATCAGTATATATGCCCACCAGTGCCCCTATCAATGCATACCAGTGCCACATATCAGTGCCCACCATTGCCACCTACCAGTGCCACCTATCAGTGCCCAGTGCTGCCTATGAGTGCCAATCAGTGCTGTCTATGAGTGTCCGTCAGTGCTGCATATCAGTGCATATCAGTGCCACCTATCGGTAACCGTCAGTGCTGATTATCAGTGCCGCCTAACAGTAACCGTCAGTGCTATTTATCAGTGCCGCCTAACAGTGCTCATCATTGCTGCATATAAGTGCCTCATCATCCGTGCCACCTCATCAGTGCCAATCAGTACTGCCACATCAGTGCCAGTCAGTGTAGCCTCATCAGTGCCCACCAGTGATGGAGAAAATTTACTTATTTACAAAGTTTTGTGACAAAAATAGAGAATTATTTATTTTTTTTTTTTCAAAGTTTTCTGTCTTTTTTTATTTGTAGCACAAAAAATAAAAACCGCAGGGGTGATCAAATACCACCAAAAGAAAGCTCTATTTGTGGGAACAAAATGATAAAAAATCTGTTTGGGTGCAGCGTCGCACGACCGCGCAATTGTCATTCAAAGCGCAACAGCACTGAAAACTGAAAATTGGTCTGGTAGGGAAGTGTTATAAGTGCATAGTATTGAAGTGGTTTAAATAAAAAAATGAGACTTTAGTATCACTTTAATGCAATGAATGTTTTTTTAATGAAAGTATCTACAACCTGTATTTAAATTCTGTTTCATGTGCTCTCAGTAGCTTGCTTCTTAGGTTCACCTTGGTAGTGCCAAGTAGGACCCCTTCTACCATCATGGCCATCATTCTTCTCGGCATGAATTCAGCAAGGTTCAGACAATATAAGATGTTGGTCTCTGCTTGTTTGACCGTATCATTATTATTACAGCAGTTAGCTCATTCTGTTGACTTAAAACAGGAAGGATCCATTTTGTGTGTTCCAAATTCTTAAATTTCCATTTATTTACATGATGGAGCAGAGATTTAGACTTATTAAAACTCAACTCTGGGTTTAGGGTGCACCCCTGACCTATTCATAAACACATTCATACATACCTTTTTGGTCATCATTCAACCCAGAAGAGGACCAGCACTGGATTGCTGAACAGATGTGTTTTTGAAGGAGAGCCAGAGAGGTAGTGAATAATGCATTTAATTCTTTTTTTTTAATTGCTGTTGGAAAATCCATTCTTGATATTTTGCCCAAGCTCATTTTGGGCATTAACCCAGATGACCTTTTTGAATCTTCATTCGACAAAGTCCGGGCAGCCTTATTTTTCTGTTCTTGGTTAATAGGAATAAATCCAACTTTGCTGCTGTAGCCCATCCACTTGAAGGTTCAATATTTTAAACCCTTCTGAACATAAGTATTGCTAAGGATGATTTTTGGAGCTGTTCCCCCTCTGACCAACCTTATTAATAAAGTGTTTTTGCACACAAAATTACTACTGCTGGATGTTTTTTGTCCTATCACTCTTAACACTAGAGACTCTTGTTGGTTGAAAAGCAGCTGCTTATTAGATGCATTCACCACATCTGGAACCAAATACATATTCCATAGTCAAAGCCACCAAAATGTGCTTCCTTCCCACGCAAACTGAGGGGCAGGAAATGACCTGCCCACTGCAGCTTATTAGAGTGCATAAAAGTTTGCAGTTTGGGTTAGAGAAGACTTTGGAGGATGCTAGCTGGTTAGGCATGTTAAATGCATTCTTTAACCACTTGCCGACCAGCCGCTGTCATTTTATTGCAGCAGGTCGGCACATTCCTGCGAATCGCCGTAGCTGTATGTCGGTCGCAGGAACAGGTTATGAGAGCGGACGCACCTGTGGCACGTTGCCGGGGCTGATGCACATGGCCGGAGGCCGCAATGTCAGCCGCCCACCCGCAATCGCTCTACAGAGAGCCAGAACGGGGATCTGTCAATGTAAACAAACAGATCCCTATTCTGACAGGGAAGTAGAACGAAATCTGTTCCTAGTGATCAGGAACAGCGTTCTCTCTCTACTCCCAGTCAGTCCACTCCCCCCACAGTTAGAAACTCCTCCCTACGGAAAGGTTTCTTCACAGTAAGAGCTGTGAAAATGTGGAATAGACTCCCCCAGAGGTGGTTTTGGCCAGCACGGTTGATTTCTTTAAAAAAGGCCTGGATTCTTTCCTTAATGTAAATAATATAACTGGGTACTAACATCTTTAGGTAAAGTTGATCCAGGGTGAATCCGATTGCCTCTCGGGGAATCAGGAAGGATTTTTTTCCCCCGTTATAGAAAATTGGATCTATGCTTTGCTGGGGTTTTTTGCCTTCCTCTGGATCAACTGTGGGTGAAGGATTGTATATGGGATTATTTGGTTGTATGTGTGTATGTGTATATGTATATATATATATATATATATATGTGTATATACATTTTTGGTTGAACTGGATGGACTTGTGTCTTTTTTCAACCTGACTAACTATGTAACTATGCAACTAAGGAACACTTAACCGCTTGATCACCCCCTGGTGCTAACCCCTTCCCTGCCAATGACATTAATAAAGTAATCTGAGGCTATTTTTAGCTCTGATCGCTGTATAAATGTCATTGGTCCCAAAAAAGTGTCCGATCTGTCCGCTGCAATGTGCAGCACATACCACCAAAAGAAAGCTATTTGTGGGGAAAAAAAGGACATAAATTTTGTTTGGGTACAACGTCGCACGACTTTCACACTGCTGCAACTTTAACCAGGTGCCGCCTGCCTGCCGTGGCTTGACGGCGGCAACTTGGCTTATCGCGAAACGCCGTCACCTGACGGGGGCCGCGAGAACAAGTATTGTGAGTATACGCGCACCGCCGGAGGCGTGCTCACTGTGCTCCGGGGGAGCCAGTGAGCGGGTACGGCAGACTTGATGTCCGCCGGCTACCCGGGATCACCCCTTGGAGCGACAGAACTGAGGTTTGTGTATGTAAACGCGGATCTCCGTTCTGACAGAAGAGGGAAGGGATGTGATCACAGGCTTCCTGTATATAGGAGCCGTGATCACTCCCCTACCCCAGCCAGCCCTGCCCCCATACAGCTTAAACACTTTGAGGGACCACAGTTAACCCCTTAGAGCGCCCCCTGCAGGTTAACCCCTTCACTGCCAATGGCATTTACACAGTAATCCATGCATTTTCATAGCCCTGATCGCTGTATAAATGCCAATGGTCCCTAAAAAGTGTCAAAATGGTCCGACATGTCCGCTGCAATATCGCAGTCCTGATTAAAAATCACAGATCGCAGCCATTACTAGTAAAATATAAAAAAAAAAAAACATAAATTAATTCTCATCATTCATAAACGTGACAACTTTTGCGCAAACCAACCAAGAAACGCCTATTGCATTTTTTTTTACCAAAAATATGAGACAGAATATAAACTGGCCAAAACCGATGAAAAAAAGTTTTTTGTGTTTTTGTATTTTAGCAAAAAGTAAGAAATATTTATTTTTTTGCAAAACTGTCGCTTTTCTTTTGTTTATAGCGGTGATCAGAAGTGACGCAGAGGGGATCAAATACCACCAAAAGAAAGCTCTATTTGTGGGAAAAAAAAAGACACAAACTTTGTTTGGGCACAACGTTGCACGACTGCGCAATTGTCAGTTAAAGCGACGCAGTGCCGAATTGCAAAAAGTGCTCTTGTCCTAAACTGGGAAATCCTTCCTGGGCTGAAGTGGTTAAAGAAGTGCGATTTTGCTGGCATGATTTTTATGCGATTTCATTGCCTGTGCAAACTTGAGGTCTATGGGCCTCAACTCGCATGAAAGTTGGACCAAAGTAGTGCAGGGACTACTTTGAAGTCGGCACGACTTGAAATCGTACATATATGAATGGTTGTCATTGGAAATCATGGGGAATGACTTTTCATGCGACTTTGCAGTCTAAAGTCGCAGGACAAGTCGCACAAGTGTGAAAGGGACCTAAGGGGGAAATTCTTCAGGTCCTTAAAGCGGAGTTTCACCCACAAATACATCTTTATATATTTCAAATTCTCTATGCATGATGAGAATCGCCTTTGGGGGGGAAAAAATATATACTCACCCTAAGTGCCCTGTTGCTATGTGGTCCCTGTAATCTTCTACTTCCTGATCTGCGGCACTCCGCATCACTTCCTGACTCGCCTGGGCTCATGGAAGATGTGAGTCCTCATTTCCCATGAGTCAGTGGGCATCCCTGAGCTGTAAAATCGCATTATTTCCAGACAGGAAATGATGCAATTTTGTGGGGGAGAGGCATGTTCTATATGTTGCCATAACAACGGGGCGTGACCTTCCTCCGTTGCTTCCCATTGTTATGGCAACGAGACATACACTCAAGATCGAGAGGTGCATGCTGGTTACCCAGCATGCACCTTATCCAGGAAGAGACTCGAGGAGGGTGCGAGTAGGCTTCACATGCCCACAGCTAAGATGGGAACTCCCAGTAAAGAAAAAAATCAGCAATGTAAGTGCAAAATATATAGGAAGACTACCTGGATTTAATGATATCAGTTACTTTATTTGTGTAATGAATACTAACTAGGTGTGGATGCCACCTAGTTAGTATTCAAAAGCAAAAGAAAAAAAATGTGGGTGAAATTCTGCTTTAAAGTTTTACTAAACCCACAACAGTAAAATCTGTCTGTATGTGCAGCATAGCATGCTTGTTGTACTCACTGGGGAGCGTAAGGGGTTAATCCTCTGCATTGTGTAAAAAAGCTCTTTGATCCAGTATGCACAGATCCTCCTCCTCCTGCAGGGTCTCTCTTGGGAAAGCCAGATGAGACACAGTGAGGGTAGTAAAGTTGCATATGCTCAGTTTGGTCTCTATTGCTGGAGTGAACATTTCCTTGATCTCAGAGCTAGCCAGGTCACATGGTTTGACATCAGGCATGTGGGCGTGTATGAGCTATAGTGGAAATCTCCTACCTGAACATTCAGCACTGGGCAGACCCTGCACTGCAGTTTATCATGTGACCGTGGTATACAGATCATCCAAAAAGGTATATAGTGGCAGTATTTTAATGTAAAAATAAGATTTAGAAGTTGTGGGCACTGTGTGGGGGGGGGGGGGGGGGCGGCACAGATGAACTATTTTCATATTACTGGGTTTGGTAACACTTTAAGTGGTTAAAATGCTCTCTAAAATAACAAAACACACAGAACCATTAGCTGTTAGTATGTATTTTTTCCTATATATGTAAGCTCGCCCCCATTGCAAAGATCTTGGGGCTTCCTACATTAAACTTTTTATGGGTTATCAATGTTTGGCTCCAGGTCAATAGGACCTATGGGAGAAATAAAAAATAAACCGATTTAGTAAAGTGCTGACAACATAAGCATTTAGCTGTTGTTTAACTGTGTATCACTGTATCACAACCCACTCAGTGTAATTATTAGTAAAATAAAAAAAATCACATCCTTCCCCATATAGAGGGGAAATCATCCAATGGGGAATTCCCCAGGAAAATCTCCCCAATGATCACCACTTTTTTATTGGTGGAAGAAGGATATTTATATATACATACAGTTGTGCTCATAAGTTTACATACCCTGGCAGAATTTATGATGTATTGGCCATTTTTCAGAGAATATGGATGATCACACACAAACTTTTCTTTCACTCATAGGTAGTGTTTTGCTGAAGCCATTTATTATCAATCAACTGTGTTTACTCTTTTTAAGTCATAATGACAACAGAAACTACGCAAATGACCCTGATCAAAAGTTTACATACTCCAGTTCTTAATACCATGTATTGCCCCCTTTAACATCAATGACAGCTTAAAGTCTTTTCTGACATTTGTGGATGAGGCTCTTTATCTTCTCAGCTGGTAAAGCTGCCCATTCCTCTTGACAAGCAGCCTCCAGTTCCTGGAAATTCTTGGGCTGTATTGCATGAACTGCACTTTTGAGATCTACCCAGAGTGGCTCAATGATATTGAGGTCTGGAGACTGAGATGGCCACTCCAGAACCTTCACTTTATTCTGCTGTAGCCAATGACAGGTCGACTTGGCCTTGTGTTTTTTATCATTGTTATGTTGGAATGTCCAAGTATGCCCCAATGCGCAGCTTCCTGGCTGATGAATGCAAATATTCCTCCAGTATTTTTTGATAACATACTGCATTCATCTTGTCATCGATTCTGACCACATTTCCTGTGCCTTTGTAGCTCACAAATCCTCAAACCTCAGCGATCCACGTCCATGTTTCACAGTAGGAATGGTGTACCTTTCATTATAGGCCTTGTTGACTCGTCTCCAAATGTATCCTTTATGGTTGTGGCCAAAAAGCTCAATTTTGGTCTCATCCCTCCAAATGACTTTGTGCCAGAAGGTTTGAGGCTTGTCTCTGAGTGTTGTAAGTGGGATACTTTGTGGCATTTGCGTAGTAATGGCTTTCTTTTGGCGACTCGACCATGCAGCCCATCTTTCTTCAAGTGTCTCCTTATTGTGCATCTTGAAACAGCCACACCACATGTTTTCAGAGAGTCCTGTATTTCATCTGAAGTTATTTGTGGGTTTTTCTTTGCATCCCGAACAATTTTCCTTCCAGTTGTGGCTGAAAATTTAATTGGTCTACCTGACCTAGGTTTGGTTTCAACAGAACCCCTCATTTTCCACTTCTTGATTAGAGTTTGAACACAGCTGATTTGCATTCTCAATTCCTTGGATATCTTTTTATATCCCTTTCCTGTTTTATACAGCTCGACTACCTTTTCCCACAGATCCTTTGACAATTCTTTTGCTTTCCCATGACTCAGAATCCAGAAACGTTAATGCAGGACTGGATGAAAGATGTCCAGAAAGTCCAGAGTCCAGAAACTTGTTGACCTTTTATATACACTCACTCTAATTACAAGCAAATGGATCACAGGTGAGGATGGTTACCTTTAATAGCCATTCAAACCCTTTTGTGTCAACTTGTGTGCATGTTATCAGGCCAAAATCACCAGCGTATGTTAACTTTTGATCGGGGTCATTTGGGTAGTTTCTGTTGTCATTATGATTTAAAAAGAGTAAACAGTTGATTTTGATAATAAATGGCTTCAGCCAAACACTAACCATGAGTGAAAAAAAAGTTTTTGTGTTATCATTCATATTCTCTGCAAAATGGCCAAGAAATCATAAATTCTGCCAGGGTATGTAAACTTATGAGCACAACTGTATATATATATGTGTGATTTTTTTTTTTTTTGGTACTATTGTCAAATATTTGACATTTATAAAGACACTTTGCATTAACTTAATTGTTTTTGATACGCCACGTGTGTCCTGTGAAAGCAGCTTCCCTTTGACTGGTATTCGTCACCTTTTTTCTTTTGTATTAATACGTATGCTGCAGGGATCGCACTGACCTAGTGAGTTGGCAAATTTCTACTGATTAACCACTTCCCACCCGCCGTACTTTTATAAACATCCTTGGATGGGAAGGGTGATATCTCAGTCATTGCTGCAGCAATGATCGAGATATATCATTCTTTAGCCCCAACAATTCTGCATAAAATAAAAGTAATCTGAGCGGCTAATAAGCTTTTACTTTTACTGTGCGATTGGAGAACCCGGTAAGGATGCGACCAGCGGCTTCCTATCATGACCTATACAAGATATGTTTTTCATCCCTTGTAATAGCAATTAAAGTGGATGTAAACCCACCACAAAGTATTGTGAAGTAATGGCATGATTGGAAAGCTGTTATACATAGCAGCCTCCCTAGTGACATCTTACCTTCCTGATGTCACCCCCTTTAGAGCACTGAGCCCCAAAAAACTCAGATTTTCGTGGGCGGGTCGCATCTGCGGTGGCAGGTGGGCGGAGCCATGATGTCACTAGGCTCCCGCCCACCATTACACTCCCCTTGAGCTGGCAGCGTGCACAGGGGACAGAGCGTGTTCTGGGCAGAAGCAGAGCGCGCTCATGGCCCCCTGTGTCTCCTGCACACAACATCGGCAGTCGGAGATGATGGGTGCTGTGGGGGGGACAGCTGTGAGACCGATCTCCCTGCATGGCTACTCAGCAGATAGCTGATGAAAACCTATGCAGGGAGATCGGTCTCACAGCTGTCCCTCCCCCCTTCACAGATCATCCCCGACTGTCACAGGTCTGTCATTCCTCCTCCATCACCCCCCCTTCCTTCTTCTGTAGTCCTCCTCCTGCTGTGTCTACCCCTCCTCCCCCGCAGCCAGCTTCTCTCCTCTTCCCTGGGGGGGGGGTGTCAGGATGCCAAGCGGAGGGAGAGAGGTCGGTAAACAAATCATTTTACCGCCCCCCCCCCCGTCTGAATGGCGCATAGCGAGAGTTCGTTTCCGAGCGCTCCTACAGTCCTGCTCACCATTATTGGCACCCATGAAGTTTATGTACATATTGTGGAATATCTACTGAAGGAAATGTATCAAATTAACCAACATATTACTACAGATAGCTTGTGTTTGACAAAAAAACTGTAAATGATAAATAACATTTAAAAAGATAAACATTATGAGGAAAACAGAGAAAACCATAATGCTTGCCTTGTCAGTGGTATTGGCACCCTTTGCTGCAAATCAGTATGGAAACCCAATTTGGCTCACCTGTTGCAGATCTCAAATGAGGATCACCTGTGATGAATTGCCTCCACCCATGTGACCCAAATTAGCCAATAAATGAACATTTTGGTTTTATAAAAAGCCACCTGTTATTCCCTCTTCATGTGTGACAATGGTAAAGACAAAGGAGCTGTCTGACGACACCAGAAATGCTATTATTTGCAA
>BLSH010328248.1:948676-962637 GCA_018402905.1 Glandirana rugosa
TGACAGGGGTTCGTAAAGGTGTGCCAGGGTACCTTCGAATGTCGACAGGTAGAGGGTGTGTAACCTCTCTCTCTCCTTCATGGGGGGATGGGTGAGCGTTAGGGACCGGGACTTACGGTCGTAAAGTTTTAAGGACCGGAAACTTTACGACAGTAAGGTAGACCACCTGTGCCTGTCAAAATTTTTGGACTACCGCCACCGACAGGGTGTCATACACCAAGGGTCGGTTAAAACTGTCCGTGTCCACCAGATGGAATGACAGCATTTCAAAGGCCAGGAATTTTGAAATGCTGGCATTCAGGGCCAGGGATTGCGAGTGGGTAGGGGGGTACTTCCTCTCTCTCTCCAATGTGTGGGAGATGGACAGCTGTAAGCTTCCATGGGACCGTGTGGAAATGCTTGGGGACAGTGACGGACATGGTGGCGTTGCTGTCACATCATCTGTTTGCTGGGTGGCAGGTGACACTGGCACTGTAGAGGTGGAGGAAGAGGCCGAGGCAGCAGCAGAAGAGGAAGCAGGAGGAACCCGAGACCTTTCTTGGATTTTGAGGTGCTTATTCCACTGCAGCTCGTGCTTTGCATGTAGATGCCTGGTCGTGCAGGTTGTGCTCAGGTTTAGAACATTTATGCCTCGCTTCAGGCTCTGATTGCACAGCATGCAAACCACTTGTGTCTTGTCGTCAGCACATTGTCTGAAGAACTGTCACGCCAGGGAACTCATTTGAACTGCCTTTGGTGTGCTAGGTCCCTGGGTTCGGTGGGTAGTAGCAGGCGTACTGTCTAGGGGACGGTCGCTCCGCTTTTGCAACCTGCTTCCTCTTTTGCTGTGCTGGTGCCTCTGTGTGACCACCACCTCTTCCTCCAAACTAGGACCTCATCATCCTCCACATCATCTTTCACCCACTCTTCACCACTGCCCTCCTTGTCAGTCTGCACACTGTAGAAAGCCGCAGCAGTTGGCACCTGTGTTTCATCATAATCAGAGACGTGCTGCGGTGGTGTTTCCTTGTCCTCATCCTGAAACAGAAGTGGCTGGGCATCGGTGCATTCAATGTCTTCCACTTCTGGGGCAGGGCTATGTGGGTGGCCCACGGAAAGCACACCAGCAGAGTCATCAAAAAGCATAAGAGACTGCTGCATGACTTGGGGCTCAGACTGCTTGGCTGATTTACAAGGGGCTTAGGTGAAAGACAGATGGCCATGGGGTTCAGGTGCCAACTCTGAGCTTTCAGCAAGGGACCGGGAGGGAGACAATGTGAAGGAACTGGAGGTATTGTCAGCCACCCAATCTACTATCGCCTGTACTTGTTCTGGCCTCACCATTCGTTGAGCGGCATTCGGGCCTACCATATAATGTTGAAGGTTCTGTCAGCTACTCGCACCTGAGGAAGGTGTTTCACTTGTGCGTGTAGCTGGCACAGATCGACCACGTCCCCTCCTTGCAACAGGCGCTTCACCAACACCAGCAGCACCACGACCATGTCCCTTGTTTGACGCTCTCCTCATTCTGGATGCAAATGTACTATTTAGCACAAATTTATATTGTCTTTTAAACCAGCAATGTCGACACACTTTTTAATTTTGTGCAAGAAATGCACAGCAAGGTGCAAGTGTACTATGTAGCACTATTTATTATTATTATTTTTTAAACCAGCAATGTAGACGCACTTTTTATTTTTTTTTGTGCAAGAAATGCACCGCTGGCCGCAAATGTAATATTTTGCTAAAATAAAAATGTTTTTTTTTATTTGTCTAACTGCAATGTAAAAGCAGTATTGAAATATGCCAAAATGTTGCCAACTGAACTAATAGAACACAATTAAAGTAGTGTCCCTGATACACAAGCAGTTGCAAGTGCACTGCACTTGCAAAAATGGCTGCAAACGCCCACCTAACAAACAGAAAAATTGCTTAGGTTTTATGAGATGCACTTTGCTTAGCAAACAAAATGTAATCTAGCAAACAAAAATCTCCTCTAGCACCCACCCACCCACCAATAAATCATTGTTTTTAACAGAATTTCTAAAGCTAATCTGTCCCTCGCAGCAGCAGCATCCTCTTCCTACACTAGTATGAGATGATGTGACATGCAGCACTACGTGACTCCAGCTTATATAGAGGCTGGGTCACATTATGCACTGGCCAATCACAGCCATGCCATTAGTAGGTATGGCTGTGATGGCTTCTAAGGGCAAACGAGTTCAACACTTTTGGCTGCCTTTTGGCTATTCAACCGGCGCGAAAAATACCCGAACCCGGTCTTTTTCTCAAATGTTTGGGACACGGACACCCTACTTTACAGTTCGGGTTCACTCAACTCTAATTGTAACAGAGTCTTCTGGTTGGTCTCATACGTCTGAGAGGACGGGGCCTTAAGAGTAATGCCTAGGTATGTTAATTTGCTAGTTTCCCATTGATATGGGAAACCAGCTTTTACAGCCCTCAGAACACTTTTAGATTATCCTATTGGAAGAGCAGATGATTTGGTTGCATTAAGCTTATAATAAGATATGTCACTGAACCCGTTTAAGACTGAATCTATTGCTGTGAATGAGGTTAGAGGGTTTGTAAGGGTCAAGATCACATGATCTGCGAATAATCCCATTTTATGAGGATGGTTGGCTACTGTAATTGAGGGGTGGGACCTTATGAGCTAGAGGCTCCATTACTAAAGAAAATATAAGGGGTGATAAAGGGCACCCTTGACGGGTCCCATTTGTTATTGGGAAACTATCTGATAATGCCTTAGAAGTGTAGACTTGTGCTGCGGGGGAAGTGTACAATGCTGCAATTGCATTGTGGATTAGGCCCTGAAATCCAAATTTCGTTAAGGTGGCGTGAAGTTATCCCCAATGGACCCTGTCAAACGCTTTTTCTGCATCAAGCGCCAGAAAAACCGTGGGGGTGTTGCGTGTGTCTGCTATTCTTAGTACACGGAGAATGTTCAACCTTCTATCTGCTGCCTGTCTACCCTTAACTAAACAAACCTGGTCAGCGTTAATTATTGTAGGAGAAACATTCAATAGTCTATTGGCAATTATTTAGGCATATCATTTCAAATCTGTGTTTAACAATGAAATAGGGTGGAAGTTTTGAGGTTGGTCTGGATCCTTCCCTGGTTTTGGTAATGTAACAATGATTGCCTTAAGCATTACAGGGGGAAAAAGAAGCTGAGGTCGCCGCCCTGTTGAAAATTCTGTTTAAATATGGGGTAAGTATATTAGAAAATGTTTCAGGAGTCACTGAGGGCAAGCGTATACCAGCCAAAAAATCTGATATTTTAGCATTAGTGGGTTGAGTGGTCTTTGGGTCTTCCTTTTAGATTATAAAAGTGTTCATAATATGTTTTAAAGGAGTCGGCTATCTCCTTAGGGTGGAAGACTTTAGAGCCAGTATTAGGGTGCAGCATGGAGGATAGTTTGGTTTTAGCTTGTCTTGAACGTTGGTAATTAGCTAGCAGACGGCCTGCCTTATTTCACTGGGCATTATACGTGGCCTTAAACCTTTTTAGGTTGAATATATTCTTTATTTCTTTTGTTCACAAATATAATGTACACATACATTCCCCTCCTGTGTATAAAGGCAAGGTGGGTAAACATTCAGTGTACAAAAAAGATGGTGAAAAGGAGAGTAGTGTTATACACATAGCGGACATATTTATGCAAATGAAGTAACAGTATAAATGTGGTAGTGCCATGACGTGAATAGCTGGAGAGACACAAGGGTCAAAGAATTATGACCTTAGGGCACCACCCACGGTGATAGTTCTAGCATTACTCTCCAAGCATTGAGGAGTGACCAAATAAATGGGGGCCCCACTTAAACCTTTTGAAAGATTTTTCATGTTTTAGTAACAGGTGTTGTCTGAGATCTAACCTGTTTTTGTAGTTTAATTAAAATTTGAGGGGAGAGGCTCTGCTTGTGGAGTGCTTCTAAAGCTTTAATTTTGTCTAAGATAGATGACAGGGCTTGCGACCTCCACTTCTTCTCCCTTGAGGACAGTTGAAGCAATAAACCCTTACAATAAGCCTTGTGTGAACACCATAAAGTAAAATCCTCCACTTCAGAGGAGGAGTTCAGGCGAAAAAATTCAAGCATTTGCTCCTGAAGGTGTAGCTTATGCTTAGATGACATGTACAGCGAAGTGTCATTGCGCCAGAGGAACACCGGAGGGGCCATTTGCTTTTCTTGGATAGTTATTGAGATTGGCGCATGATCTGACCAAGTTTTAGTCAGAAACTCTGCATTGGAGATAGAGCTGCACGATTAATCGTATTAAAATCGCAATCTCTATTCCCCTTCCCTGCGATCTCCATCAGGCAATACTGTGATTTTCAGTGCAGTTATTGGAGTCCGACTTGCGGGGTGACTCAGCGCGACTTGACTGTAATAGAAGTCAATGCAAGTCGCCTGAAGTCTCTCCAGGAATCTTTCTCTAAAGTCGGAGCGACTTGTGTCTGGGCAGAGAGCCAAGTCAAGTTGATAAAAGAATTAAAAAGATCCATTATCTTCTGCTAGAAAATGACTTAGAACTCCTCAAACATTATATATATTTTTAGCAGAGACCCTAGAGAATAAGATGTCAGTTGTTGCAATATTTTGTCACACGGTATTTGCGCAGTGGTCTTTCAAACACAATGTTTTTGGAAAAATTACACTTTCAAAAAAAAAAAAAAATGAAACAGTGCTCTTAGCCCAATTTTTTTGTATATGTAAGATGTTGCACTGTGAGAATCGTGATCTTTATTCTAAGCAAAAAAATTCTCATTTTGGCCAGAATCGTGCAGCTCTAATTCGAGATTTGATGGAGTGTGGTTAGGTCTGTCAAGAAAAAGTCAATTTGAGAGTACGATTTGTTGGGGGTGTAGTAGTACGTAAAATCCTTTTCCAATGCATGAAGGCACCTCCAGGGATTAAAAAGATTGGATTCATGTAGGAAGCTAGAAAGGGTACATCTGTGGGGAGATTTTTTGTAAGAAGTATGCAAACATTTGTCGATAATGGAATTAAAGTCCCCACATGTCACAAGGAGACCACGTCTAACAGAGTGTACTTTTTTCATTTAAGGATTTGAGGAATTTTATTTGGCGCGTGTTTGGAGCGTATAGATTTACCAACGTATAAGTTACATTCCCCAATTAGAGCTATAAAATTACCCCAAAACCAGGCACACAAAGAATCTCTAAGCTCAAATCTGCGCTTAGTATGCTATAATCATCTGTTACAACACCATATAAATAAAATTATGTCAATCTAAAACATAATTAAAATTAAGATAAAATAAGAAAAAAGATAGCAGCTGCCTAATATCAACACAGTTAAACACAATAGAACCATTAAAACTAAGAGCCAAAGAACTGCCCCAGAAAATGGTCCAAGCAGCGCTCAGATGTAATTAATGTATGAAAGCTCAGTCTTTCTGATGTGTGTAGTACTCTGAGATAAAGCAGCAATTGTCCATACAATATGTTCGTGCTTAGGGATAGGATCTTGTCACAACCTTTGTCCTCCACCACACCGCGTGAATAAACAGGGAGGTAAAAAAAAACCCCCTGTGTGAAAAGACTCACCAAAGGTAAGTGTCATCTGCGCCTTATAGACTTATATCCCAATCGGTAGTATCCTGCAATCAGATCCGCTTCGATTTCTAATGGTCTTATGTGTATGAGAGCCAGCAGATACCAACTTTGCGGGATCACCTTAGAAAAAAGCGCTCACATAGTGCATGATCCATATAAATTTATTAAATAAAATCCCGAAGTAGAGACAGCCCGCCCTTCAAGATGTACACTTACACAATATAAAATTGACAACAGCAATAAAAACGATTTCCACTGTGTGTTTGAACCAAGGCTCACCGCTCTCCTTACTCCCGGAGCTGCAGTCGCGAAGTTCACACTGCCTGTGGAGATTGACAGCCGTGCGGTCACGCTCTGACGCGTTTCGTCATTCCTTCGTCAGAGGGCGTCACTCTGACAAAGGAATGACGAAACGCGCCAGGGCGTGACCGCACGGCTGTCAATCTATAAGGCGCAGATGACACTTACCTTTGGTGAGTCTTTTCACACAGGGGGGGTTTTTTTACCTCCCTGTTTATTCACGCAGTGTGGTGGAGGACAAAGGTTGTGACAAGATCCTATCCCTAAGCACGAACATATTGTATGGACAATTGCTGCTTTATCTCAGAGTACTACACACATCAGAAAGACTGAGCTTTCATACATTAATTACATCTGAGCGCTGCTTGGACCATTTTCTGGGGCAGTTCTTTGGCTCTTAGTTTTAATGGTTCTATTGTGTTTAACTGTATAAGTTACATTATTGATATCGCACACTAAGATCAAGAATCTGCCATGAGGGTCAGCTTCTTGTAAATGTAACTGGAATGCCACCAAATTCTTGATCACCACTAACACACCTTTCTTTTTGACTGCAGCTTTTGCGGTTAATATGTGTGGGAATAATTTATGGGAGCTTTTTGGGGCTTTTAGGGATTGAAAATGAGCTTCTTGCACACAGAGCACATCTATGTACAGTTTGTTTTTTGGCATCATCCCATAAGGAGGTTCTTTTTAAATGGGCTGTTAAAGCCATATGCGTTTATAGAAATTATTTTCAGTCCCATGGTATGTCATATGAGAGATGAGGAGCATTGGAGACATCTAGTGGTAAAAAAGGGTAATTGGCATTAGAACAAATGAATGCGTAATTAATGCTCACAGTTAAAGCAGAGTTCCACCCAAAAATGGAACTTCCGCTTTAAGCACCCCTTACCCCCTTACATGCTACATTTGGCATGTCATTTTTTTTGGGGGGGGGGGTGTGTCCCCAGGTTTCAGAGGGACTTCCTGTCCCTCTTCCACCTTCCGCCTCTGGGCCGCCTAGGCGGCGACTCCTCTCCTCCAAGGCGGCCCCTCCCTCCTGTGAATCTTCTGGGACACGTCACAGGTCCCAGAAGATTGCCTGGCCACTAGGAATGCGCAGCGCAACTCGCGCATGCGCAGTGGGTGCCCGGCCGTGAAGCCGGGCCGGGTGCCAACACTAGAAATGGCGGGGCCGTCGGAAGGAGGGGGGAGACGAGCGAGGCTTCGGGCGCAGCAATCGCTGGACCAGGAGACAGGTAAGTTACTGTTTATTAAAAGTCAGCAGCTACACGTTTTGTAGCTGCTGACTTTTAATAAACAAAAAAATGAGTGGAACTCCACTTTAAGATGGACATAAAGGATCCAACTGGTTGAAAGTTGAGATAATCGTTGCTTTTGTTGGAAGCGCAGAGCGACGGTCTTGCTGAATACTGGTGCATGAAAGAGTTGAACAAAGAGAAAAACAGTCAAACAACTTAAACAAAAAAAAAAAGTAAAAAATAGCATTGTCTGGCGCAAGCCACTTCATCGTAGTTGGGAGGTAAGACTCAGTGACACATCTGGCCTGCCCGTAATATTATGAAAAGGTTAGCAGAAAAATACTCCTGGTAAAGGTCCTTCATGTAAAGTCATTGCAGAGGCATTGATATTTAGCCAGGCGCTTGCTCCCACTCCCGGGAGACCCTGTTAGGAGGTGGTTTGGAGGACGGGGGACTCTCCTGGGGGGGAAGTAGCCCCCATTTTCTGACCAGTTGTAGTCCTCCTTCCTCAGAGCGGACGGTAATCATGTGTTTATCTTTAGTTATCAAAAGCTTAGAGGGGAAGCCCCATTTTTAAGTGATGCTATGATTGTGTAAAAGCTTTGTTAAAGACATTAATTTTTTTCCGTGCCAGTAGAGTATGCTGTGAAAGGTCAGCGTACAGGGTTATGTCCCTATATGGACCAGGTAACGGGGAGTTCTTCCTTGCAAACTGTATTAATTCATCCTTGATGTGGTAGAAATGTATTTTAGCTATAACGTCTCTTGGGACAGTTTCTGGAAGAAATTAGGGTTTTGGGAGCCTGTGGGCTTTGTCCACCACTATTTCCCTTTCTGGTATATCAGGTAGTAAGGTAACAATCATTTGTTTCACATAGCGGCAGAGGTCGGAGGTAAGAACGGTTTCCGAGACCCCGCGGATCTTTACGTTATTTCAGCGTGGATGGTCTTTGAGGTCGGCCATTTTAATTTCATTGCGCTTAACTCTTCATCAACATCATTGTGGGCATCCACTAGATCGTTGTGGGCATTTGCAAATTCCCTCATTTTTAACTCTGCGTGGTCCACCCTTTCCCCCAGAGCAGATATTTTACCTTTAATTTGGGACATAAATGAGATCATGTCTCTATGCAATGATCCTCTGAGAGAAACTAGAATGTCTTTCATTGTGGCTGCAGTGAGAGGGAGAACTGTGGTCCTCCAAGTGATCAGCGAGCTCTCTGGTGGTGTCCTGAGAAGGAATCTCTCATGTGCTCACTGTCCTGCGGGCTTTCAGTTGTCCTCCTCTGTCTGTTCTTTTTCGGGCTGTTTGCAGCAGAGTACCTGGGATAGGGGCTGTTATAGCCAGGCTGAGTGTGGTTTCTGCCTTGCTGGGAGTGCTGCTGCCCGCCATGCTGCGATGCGTGCCGTGCAGTCTGGAGATTGCTGAAGCCGGTGCCATCTTGAGGAGAGGAGGCGCCTGCCGAAGTAAGGAACTTGGTGAGTTTGCGGGGCCCCTCTTTCATCTTGTGTTTCCCCATTGCTCACCTTGGATTCCTGCAACTGTGGCTGTTATGCAGGGAACTGTTGGAGCTTCCTCCTGTCGTGGTTGCGTGTGAGAGCCGCGAGTCACTTCGAGAGCTCTCTCCTTACACGGCCATCATCCCGGCTAGCGGCCACGCCCCCCTTTTACATGTTTTTCAATATGCACCCCTCTTTATTATAAATTAGTGGCAATGCACATGATTACCCCAGCTAGACTTTCTATTCTGGTTCATTGAAGATCAACGCAAGTTCCTTCTATGAGTGAGTGGATTTTGAGGGTTGCACACATTGAAAAAATTGAGGAGTTGATCCATTTCTTACAGCACAGAATGTCTAAATTTACACAAATTGGGCCTGCTGGATGCATTTTGTGGATGCTGACCAATGATGCCCGGTGAATTATTTTGACCAGGACAGGACACAAGGATGAGACAAAACCATGGTATGATTGAGAGACAAATAGTCCCCATATACTATGGGCTACAGGTGTGGGCACGGTGGGGAGTGTTCTGAATGACCGGGGTAGGGAGAGAGAACTACCTTTTCCCCCTTTTTTTTTTATAAAGTGAGGAGTATTGGGATTTTAAGGTGCATATAACAACCAGTTTTTGTTAAAAAGTATAACATTTTATTTGATAAAGGAGCTCCCTCACTCACATCTTTAATCTCTTTCTCTACTGGCACCTTCCCCTCTCCTCTAAAAAATGTACAGATCACTCCCATACTTAAAAAGCCCTCACTGACCCCACCAACCTCAACAACTTAAGACCCATCTCAATTGCTCCCATTCACCGCTAAGCTTTTACAACGCTTAGTCTACAGCCGTCCTTGCTCCTAACCCCATTAAAAAACAACCACCTTGACCCCTTTCAGTCTGTTTTTCACTCACAGCACTCCACAGAAACTTCTCTACTGAAAGTCACTAACCATTTACTAACTGCTAAAACCAATGGCCACTACTCCATACTCCTACTAGACCTCTGCTACTGTTGACCACCCGCTCCTTATTAATAAACTCTACTCCCTTGGCCTAATGATTCTGCTCTATCCTGGTTCTCCTCCTACCTATCACATCACTCCTTCAGCGTTACCTACAACTGTGTCTCCTCCTTTCCATTTCCTCTTTCTGTAGGGGTCCCCTACTTGATAACCTCCCACGACTTCTAATACAATCTCTACACTGATGACACCCAAATCTATCTCTCTACTCACCTCACTCCTTCAGTCTCCTCTCGCATTACTAACTAATAGTGGTGCACCGAATGGAAATTTTGGTGTCGAAAACCAAAAATGACAATTTTTAAAAATATTTTTATATACAATTGTCATATGCAGCCTACCTGTGCATGGGCACGGACAGGTGGCACTGATTGGAAACACTGATTGGCACTGATAGGCAGCACTGATTGGTGACACTGGCACTAATAGGTGGCACTGACAGGTGGCCCTGATTGAAAATATTTGTAGTGGATACTGCGCTTTAGGATATTAGTGGATTATATTAGCTGCTGCCCTCCAGTGACTTCCTCCTAATAGGGGGAATATTGGAAACGAAGATATATAGACTTAACTGGATGTTGGCGCTGCTTAAATTGGTTAATTCTATTCTAAAGGGTCTCTGATGGTCATATAAAGTGACTTGGAGTAATCAAGTGCAAATGTGCAAAAGTAAAATTTATCGACTAAGTGCAAAGTTAATGGATGTTGTAAAAAATGTAGGCAAATAAATTTGGTATTAGTATAAAACAATATTCAATAGTTATGTGCAAATGTGCAATAATGATTAAAATTCATTAGTCAAATAAAAAATAAATATTATTATAATGAATGTGGTTATATTAAGTGACTTGTGTGTGTTTGCTAAACGAAACCAATAGTCATCTGTTGGTACTGATACCACGGTAGATCAAGCCACAATATATATAAAAACCTCTGAATATATACAAGTCACGATGGAATACAATAATTAGGTATATATACAGCACTGTGGTGTAGACTTAATGATTAATAGGGAATAACCAGAACTAAAATGTCCTCAAAAATCTCCAAACAGATCCTGTAGTGATGTCTTGCCACCCCTAGGTGGCTATAAGGTTGAACAATTTCCCAGCAGATAGCTTATAGATATAATCATTAATCATATATCAACAGTTCAAATTCATATCGCCAATAAGAATTCCCCCAAGAGTGCACTGTGTGTCAAAATGCTTCTTTCAGATCTTTATCCAATTATTCAGGTGCAAGGCACGTGTGCTCCCCTCAAGGTCCCCTCCTTACCAAAAATGCCACCCCTACAGGGGGTAAAGCGTTCAGACGCATCTCCGGTAGAAGTGCTTGTCCTGGTACAGGGACAGGTCCCATGGTCCCATGGTCCGTGTCAGGGAAGAGAAAAAAGGAGGTCCATAGCGTGGTATGTATTTGTAATTTAACCTTGCTTTATTAATCAAACGTAGGTTATAGGTAATGGGTAAAAATCTATGATTAAAATTGCATAAAGCATAAAACCAACAGTCCCTATGTCACTATACCGGCTCTAGCATGGTGGACGTACCTCGCCTATGACAAAGTCCTGTGTACTTCCTGTACAGTCCGTTTGCGTTCCACCAGCTTGCTCTTCAGAAACCGGAAATGACCTATACCAATTTATTTGCCTACATTTTTTACAACATCCATTAACTTTGCACTTAGTCAATAAATTTTACTTTTGCACATTTGCACTTGATTACTCCAAGTCATTTTATATGACCATCAGAGACCCTTTTCGAATAGAATTAACCAATTTAAGCAGCGCCAACATCCAGTTAAGTCTATATATCTTAGGTGGCCCTGATTAGCAATGTAAAGAGAAAATGAGGTGGCACTGACGGGTGGCACTGGTGGGTGGCATTGAATGGCACTGGTAGAAGAGATGAGAAGATTCACGTTGGACAGATCGCATGGCTTGTAGGAGCATGAAACTGTCATGTAATTACACTGCATGCAGAGAGGGAGAGACCCAAGCTGTCAGATCTTCACGCTGATGTCGGAGGTGGGTGGGACCAAACAGCTATCAAACACCCGCCCAGCCCCTATCCCATTGGCTGGTGTATGATATCTGTTCGGTCCCACCCACCTCCGACATAAGCATGAAGCTTGTGTCTCTGCATTCTGTGTAATTACATGACCGTTTCATGCACAGAGCGGCTCCTACAAGCAGCACGACCTGTGCAATGGGAATCTTATCTCTTGCATCCATTGCGGTGGTATGTAATGCACACATACCCCCGCAATGGGTGGTACCCGGGGTGGACCCCAACCCCTTTCGGTATCGAGCCGTTGTTTTTTGTTTCAGCCGATACCGAAGACACAGTTTATGTCCGAAAATGCAGATTATTTTCGGCGGCCGAAATTTCAGTGCATCCCTTCTAACTGACATATCAGCATGGATATTACACCACTTCTTTAAACGAAATCTCCCTAAAACCATGCTGATAATTTCAACCCACTCCCTGCCCATTTCCCCTTCCATGACTTTTCCATCAAGGTCAATTATGCAACCATCTATCCCTTTCCTCATGGGTACTAGGTGTAATCCTAGACTCTGACCTGTCCTTTCAGCACCAAATCCAATCCTTGTCAAAAGCTTGTAGACTTCACCTCTGTAACATCTCTACAATGTGCCCCTTTTTAACTAATGAAACCACCAAGCTACTCATTCACTCCCTTATTATCTCTCGCTTTGACTATTGCGACTCTTCTCATAGGCCTACCTACCCATAGGCTATCTCCTCTTCAGTCTATTATGAGTGCTGCTGCCAGACTCTTCTACTTTACCAACCGCTCATTGTCTGCCACCCCTCTCTGCCAATCTGTACACTGCCTTCCTATTATCCAGCGAATTAAATTCAAAATACTAACAACAAATTACAAAGCTGTTCACAACTCTGCCTCGAGTTACATCATCAATCTTGTGTCCAAATATTGCAGTAACCGTCCTCTCTGCTCCTCTCAAGACCTGCTCTGAAGCTCCCTTGTCTCCTCCTCCCATGCTCATCTCCAGGACTTCTTCAGAGCCTCTCCCATCCTCTGGAACTCTCTACCTCAATCTGTCTGCCTATCTCCTTTAGGCAATCCCTGAAAACTCATCTTTTCAGGAAAGCCTACCACGCCTCCAACTAATCTTTTTTTCACTTTCATCAGCTCATCCCCTACAGTTACAACCTTTTGTACCACTTGCCCCCATTAGATTGTAAGATCTTATGAGTAGGACCCTCTTAACCCTCTAGTTTTTTGTTGTATTGTAACACTACTGTCTCCCTTTCATATTTTAAAGCACTGCGCAAACTGTTGGCACTTTAAACATGTATAATGATAATAGTGACTTGTCTATTATCTGGACCTATGTCCACCATCATCTTTAGTACTATCTCCTTGGCAGCTAGGTTTTATGGTTGACAGGTGGCATACAAGTCCCCAACTGTGGCGTTAGGAGTCACTGGCACAACTTCTTGATTGATGGGGAAAATAAGAGTGGTAGCTCTTCATAGAAGTAGGATGCCTTTAGGTTGGTGTTTATAATCCTCTATGAAGCTCTTTTTTTTTTTTTTTCTTTATATGTTTCTGTATATGTTTCGGTTTCAAATAACTTCACTTCTGTGTATGGGATATACCTCCCACTTTCCTAAGGTTTTTCATTTGCTGTTTTACTGCTGGATGTATATCCTGTATATGTTCTTATATTACCTTTTGGTGTACCTGTGAAGTGACTACAATAAACAATTAATGGGAAAAAAATGTGTAAATTCCTAGGTTATAGTGTACAGTACAGTACAAATAATAATTTTGCTTTAACTGGTTCCCCACCGCGCGTCGTCTATAAATAAGCGGCGATTCGCATTTGGCCACCAGGGGGCGCGCCACACTCCTGGGGAGTGTGCCCGTGGCTCGGGCGGACCCGATGTCCGCCGGCGAGCCGCGATGAGCGGCTACAGGGAAAGAACGGGGAACCGCCGATGTAAACACGGCGGTTCCCCGCCCTGTCAGTGGGGCATGAGACATCTACTGATCCCTGTCACTGGGATCAGTTAGATCTCTCATGCCCATGTTAGCCCAACCTCCCCCCACAGTAAGAACACACCCAGGGAACACAGTTAACCCCTAGCTCTCCCCCTGCAGGTTAACCCCTTCACTGCCAATGACATTTATACAGTAATCAGTGGACATTTACATTTCTGATCGCTGAATAAATGTCATTGGCCCCAAAAAGTGTCAAAATGTTCCGACATGTCCCCCCCCAATATCGCATTACCGCAAAAAATCGCAGATCGCCGCCATT
>BLSH010328248.1:965170-979374 GCA_018402905.1 Glandirana rugosa
AGACCGGTTTTACTCTTAATGTTAAAAAAACGAATCTTATTTCTAGTGCTAAGAGTGCCACATTTAAGATGTTACACCGTGAGAATCGTGATCTTTATTCTAAGCAAAAAAATTGTAATTCTCATTTTGGCCAGAATTGTGCAGCTCTAAGTTGCAGTAGTCGAGGCGAGAGATGACCAGGGAGTGAATTAAGAGCTTTGTTGTGTCATTGGTTAGAAAGGGGCAAATTTTTTGGATGTTGCAGAGGTTGAGGCTTCAAGATTTGGACAATGATTGCACGTGGGGCTTAAAGGAGAGTTCAGAGTCCAGGACTACGCCTAGGACCCTGGCATGTGGTGATGGGCTGATAGTTGTGCCATCAATTTTGACAAAGGGATCAGGGGTGTGGCACATGGTGGAGGAAAAATTAGAAGTTCGGTTTTGGATAGATTGAGTTTGAGGAAGTGGTGTGACATCCAGACTGATATATATGTTAGTAAATTAGTGATACGTGAGGAGAAGGAGGGAGTGAGCTGAGGGGTAGAGAGATAGATTTGTGTGTCATCAGCATAAAGATGGTATTGGAAGCCATGGGAGGCTATCAGCTGACCCAGGGAGGAGGTGTAGATTGAAAATAGGAGAGGCCCAAGAACAGAACCTTGGGGAACCCCAACAGAGAAAGGAAGAAGAGAGGAGGAAGTGAAGTTGTAAGTAACGCTAAAGGTGTGATTGGATAAGTAGGAAGAGAACCAGCGAAGAGTACAGTCAAGGAGACCAATGGCATGGAGGAGGGAGTGAGGGAGTGGTCAACCATATCAAAGGCAGCAGAAAGGTCCAAGAGTAGGAGTACAAAATAGTGTCCATTGATTTTGGCTGTTAGTAGATCGTTTGTTAGTTTTAGAAGAGCAGTTTCTGTGGAGTGTTGAGGAAGAAATCCAGACTGCTCAGTCGGTTGTAGACCAGACGTTCAAGGAGTTTGGATAAAAAGGGGAGCAAGGAGATGTGGTGTAGGTTAAGATTGGTTAAAGGCTTTTTAAGTACGGGGTTAAACTAGTGCATGTTTTAGAGAGTTGGGGAAGATGCCAGAAGAGAGGGAGAGATTGAAGATGTGGGTAGTGTAGAATAGAGTCAAAGGGTGAACGTAGTATTTGCGAGGGAACAGGATCCAGAGGGCAGGTGGTTAGTTTGACGTTAGCAAGTAGTTTAGCAACCTCATCCAAAGTGGTGGGGTTGAATGAGGGAAGTAGAGATTGTACCTGTGGGCATGAAGTGTAAAGCGTGTAAAGGGATCTGAACAGCAGAGCTCTCCTCATTAATTGTTTCAGTCTTCTGTTTGAAGTGATTGGCTATCTCTCTAATATAAAAATATTATATTGTTAACCTATATAATGCTGTCAAATCAGGGGTGTCCAACCTGTGGCCCACAGGCCTCATGTGGCCCAAGACGGCTATGAAAGCAGCCAAACACACAATCCTTAACCAACATTTTTTTTTTTTTTTTTAATGGGTTTGCACTTGGCGAACACGTGGCCAAAGAAGATATTTGACAGTGTCTTTTTACTGGACGTTTATGAGTTTTAGCTTTAAGAAAAATATCCCACTCTTCACAATCATGCCTTATTCATGTCATCAGTTTTGGGCAGTACCTATATTTATGAGCAACTATTTTCAAGTATGAAGAAGCACACTTAGGGCAAAATTAGAACCAAAATATTGATACCTTAGTGCATAGGTCTCAACTTTCTAAGCAATTGGCCAGTTTACTGTCCTTCAGGCTTTGGGGGGACCGGACTGTGGCCGGTGCCCCATCATTGGTTTTAATGGGAGGAATAGTGCCCCATCATTGGTTTTAATGGGAGGAATGTTGCTCCATCATTGGTTTTAATGGGAGGAATAGTGCCCTATTGATTGTGGCAGTAGAGGGAATGCTGCCCTATCATTGGTGTCAGTTGGTGGAATAGTGCCCCAAGGGCCAGATAAAGGCAAGCAAATGGCCACATCCGGCCCCCAGGCTGCAGTTTGCAGATCACTGCCTTAGTTTATCAAAAACCATATCAAACATTGCATTAGTTTTATGTTGACCTCTTTTGTTTTTTAGAATAAAAAATATAACAAAAAAAATAAAGTTTTATTACTCAGGTACATTATCTATATCGGTGATCGTTAACTTGTGATCTGCCTGACTTTTGCTGCTCATCAGCTATCCTTATTGTTAGTGTATTTTATGTGTGGCCCAAGACAATTCCTCTTCTTCCAGTGTGGCCCAGGAAAGTCAAAAGGTTGCACACACCAGCTGTTACATTTTATCTTCTCGTTGTTCGCTCCTGCAATTAATTTTTTTTGATAGTCTAGCTCTGGTAGGTTTAAGCGCTGAGAATTAATGTGCATATTATAGCTTTCCACGTTTCACTAATAACGTATCCCCTGCATTAAAGGGAACCTTTCAGGTCTCTAAACATATAAAACTTTTCACTCCCTGCAGTAGAAGGCACTCACTTCTTGAGTGGCCCATATATCTGATCTCTCTGCCAGCCCTGCGGCCTCTGCAAGCCCCTTCAACTATCAACATTTCCGATAGTGTTAGATGCCCATGCCCCCCTCCTTCCTGTAACCTCTACATCAATATAAGATAGAGCAGTATTTTGTAGCCCTTCGAGACGGTTGGGAGCTATTGTTAGAGCTAACAGAGAAGAGAGCACAGAAAGTTTACAGCTTTCTGGCAGGGTCACAAGTTTTTTTTTTTTTTTTTTATAGCACTTCTCAAGCAGATATAACAAATGAAGAAGTGGGGCCAGCCTGTAGTATCACCTGTGGACACTGGGTTCTGCTCTCCTAGACACTTTTGTAACCTATATGCTCGCTTTAGAATGCTTTGCAAGTTCAGGGCCATGGTATGCCCATCTTGAACCCTGTACCTGAAGACTCCTTTAGCAGTACGCCTATCGGGAGGGTGAAGATTACCTAAATGTGGCTTGTTTCCTTGGATCCTGCCTGTCACACTATAGCGTGTCAACCTTGTAGAGGCTGCAGGGCTTCTTTGAGACAATCCCTGCGGTAAGTCAGGGCTTTGCCCTTTTGTTGAGGGAGCCTGATGTTGATCTTGATACTGAGCTGCTGTTTGTCCCAGCTGGGGGGTTCATTTTAAAGCCTATTATAGGCTCAATTGTTTCTGCATGGGTCTCTTTCTTGTAGCTACACTGCACATGTACGCACCACTTTCTAGGGTGCACACACTAAGCTGCACTATCTTCATGAGTCTCAAAGATGTTCACCCACAGGCTGCCTGCTGCCTTACAGTTATGAGCATCAAACCCTTTCTTTTTTAGCAATGGCCCACAAGCACCCATTGATTTAAATCCCTTTAATGCTTTAGTTTGGCGGATCATAAGCGCAAGAGCAGTGGTCCTGTGGGCCTTTCCAGCCCATGATCCACTAGCAGCTCCAGGGTGGCTTGCCGTGTACCACATAAGAGACCTGTCAGCCACAGCCTAGACAACTGTCCCCTAAGTGAGTCACTGTGACCTGGGAAGTGTGTGTGCGCCGCTCAGGCTCGGTCATGAGGAGTATGTAGACACTGCATCCACAACTGCTGCTAGAGTGCTGACTGGATGGAACCCATCCTGGTTCCTGCAAAAGTTCAAGAGTAGAAGGGGTAGCTCCTGAAAGCCGCACATCTGTGGTGTCCTGGAGAGGTGAATGGAGTGGCAACCGCAGCCTGGACTCCGACTAGGCCACACCACAATGCATTTTATTCTGCCTCCCGGAGCTTAGTCATAGGGAAGCCCCATGACTGAGCTCTGGGGGGTGGAGTAAAACACATTGGGGGGTGCGGCCTGGTCAGAGTCCAGGCTGAGGTTGCCACTCCATTCACCTCGCCAGGAAACCATAAATGTGTGACTTCTAGGGACTACCCCTTCTTCTTCCCCCTACTTGAGTCACTTGAATGTTCTCCTAAGTCCTCCTTCAGGTGTGGCTCCCCTCCTCCTTATTCTCCCTCATGGGTCCTGCCCTACAACCTGCCATTGTGGCCATGTCCATCTCAAAGGCTTTGGGTGTCTGGTCCAATAATTTGTCTAGTGATATCTTGGATCTTTCTAGGGATCCTGGATCTATCCTGATTCTTCAGTCCGACAACTGAAGCTTGTGTCTGTGGCCTTAGCCTTACACTACTTTGTGGACAGGCTGGGGTATATTACCACTTTGCCAGTCAATTTCCCTTCCTTTTCCTAGTAAGGTAAAGATAATAGTCCATCCAGTTCAACCTGTGTAGGTGTGTCAATGTTGATGATCATTTCCCATATCCCTGTACGTTGCCTAGATGGCAGCTCACTTCCTCGTAGAATGTTAACAGATTGGTCTGGCAGGAACTACCATTCATAAACCCATGCTGAATACTGCTAATGATACTACTTTCATCAGCAAATTCTTGGATATAGTCCCTTATCATCCCCTCCAGTTGTTTACATACTATTGATGTAAGGCTGACTGGCCTGTAGTTTGCAGGTATATGCCTCTGCCCTTTTTTGAATATTGGTACCACATGAGCTTTTCTTCAATAAGCTGGTACCATTCCTGTCAATATGCTGTCCATAAAGATTAGGAAAAATGGTGTAAATATCTTAAGTACTTTGAGGACTCTCGAGTGTAAGCCATCCAGTCCTGGTGATTTATTTGTATTAAGCTTTTCTAGTCTTTTCTGGACTCCGTCCACTGTTAGCCACAAGGGTATGTCTTGTGACGTGTTACTTACAGTACAGTCGTGGTTGATATACCCCTCCTTTTCCTGTGTAAAAAGAAAGTATTTAGTACAGTTGCCCTCTCCGCGTCATCCGTAACCACCCCCCCTCATTGTCTTTTATGTGGGCAATGTGCTCTGACCTTGCTTTTTTACTGTTTTCTTTTTACTCTCCTCTGCGATGTGTCTCTCGTAGTCTTTTTTTAATTAATTTTTTTTTTTTTTTGCCGCCCCAATTGCGTTCTTACTTGTATTGTTAAAATGCTAAAAATGGCCCATCCCCTTTCTATTTTTTAAAGGCCATTTATTTCTCTTTAATAAGACTTTTTACATTACGGCTTAGCCTCCCAGGTTTAACCTTCGCTCTTCTTTATTTATTGCCCTTTGGAATGCACTGTGTAATACCTTTTTGTTTTAATGTGTTCCTAAAGCATTCCCATTTTTCCTTTATATTCAATGTTTCTAGGATTTGGTCCCAATTGATGTCTTGTAGTATTGAGTGCAGTTCAGAAAAGCCTGCTCGTTTAAAATTTAGTGTCCTTGTACTACCCTTTTCCTTTGATTTACTCTAAACGTGATCATCCTGTGATTGCTAGATCCCAAGTTGTCCCATATTTCCACATCTGTGATCAGATTTGAATCGTACATAATTAAAAAATTTAGTAATGCATTTTTTCTAGTCGGGGAATCCACCATTTGGGACATGAAGTTGTCCTTTAAGACATTTAAGAAATGAGGGGCTTTAATGAGTGAGCTGTCCCCTCTGCCCAGTCAATATTGGAATCGTTGAACTCCCCCATTATGATGACAGATCCCCTGCCTCACTGCCATATCTACCTGTGATAGGAGGTCCAGCTCCACCTCCTCCTTCATGTTCGGGGGGCCTTTAACATACGCCCACTATTAATTTCCCACTTGCTTCTTTCCTTTGAAGTTCCACTCACATGAATTCCACCTCTCCTCTTGCCCCATTTACAATGCATCTCCTCTCTTCTACCTTTAAATCATTCTTGATATATAGACACACCCTCCCCCCTCTTCTACCCTCCCTGTACTTTTGATAGAAGGAATACCCCTGTGTATTTGCTAGCCAGTCTAGTGAGCGGTCAAACCAAGTTTCTGTTATTCCAACCAAGTCCAAATCCTCCTCGTGTAATAGCTGCTCCAGTTCCTCCATTTTGTTAGCTAGGCTCCTGGCATTTGTGTATATGCCTCTCAATATTGTACGGGTGCATATTATTTTCTCCTTATGTTTTCTCAAGCTTTGTTTTTGATTTGTCAACTCATTCACCTCTGAATTAGATGTTATGGATATATTATCACTAATACCTCCACTATTACCCTCTGTCCTTTGCTCACTGATGGGTATCACTTCCTCTGAACACTCACCCCCACCACCTAGTTTGAAAAGCCCCTCCAACTTCTTGGCCGGTTACTGACCGCCCAGTTCTCCAGAAACCCAAAAACCCTCCTTCCTACACCATTTCCTCATCCACTTGTTAATTTCCCTAAACTCCTGCTGCCTCTCTAGTGTGGCTTGAGGCACAGGTAGTATCTCTGAGAATATCTCCTTGGAGGTCCTTCTCTTCAATCTATTCTCAAAGTCCCTAAAATCATTTTTTTAGGACTCTCCACCTTCCCCTTACTTTGTCTTGATACCAACGTGTACCATGACAGCTGGGTCCTCCCCAGCCCCATACAATAATTTGTCCATCCGAATCGCGATATGCTGAACCCCGAGTGCCTGGTAAACAACATACCATTCGGTGATCACAGTCTTTGTGACAGATTGCCCTCTCTGTCCTTCGAATAGAGTCCCCTACTACTAGTGCCTGTCTAACCTTACCGGTGTCCTTTCCCCCCTCCTTACTGGAGCAGTCATTCCACTGGCAGCTAGGGGAGGGTGTCTGCACTGGCACCCCTGAGCTGATATCCCCAAAATCACGCAACTTTGCATATTTGTTTGGGTGTGCCAACTCAGGACTAGCCTCCCTAGCGCTCTTCCCTCTATCCCACCTAACTGTCACCCAGCTACCTACCTCTGGTTCCTGTACATCCATATCTCCACCCCTCCGCCAGCACCTACTGGGTAATGTCCAAGCTCCTTTCCAGGTTGTTGATGCTGTGCAATGTTGCCACCTGATTCTCTAGATCCAGGATTTGGACTTCCAGAGAAACAACTCGCTCACATCTTGCACAGCAGTATTCGCCCTAGAATGTTTTTTCAAGAAATGCATAAATGGAGCAAGATGTGCACTGGGTGGCATCACCAATCCTGTTGGACATTTACCCGCTACTCTAAGGGCTCATTTACACTATCTTCAGCTTCAACGCACATTAACGGCTAGTTTACACTTGCTTCAACAAGGCTTCAGACACGTTTTGTTCAAGCTCCTGTTACTAAATAAAATGGTTAGCTTACAGTCCTGTTTACACCTAAATATTTATTTTAGTGACAGGGGCTTTGATAATACTCCCAGTACCCAGGTTATTATATTTGGCAATTACTCCAGTACTTTGGTCTGTGCACTGCACATTGAATCTTTGCCCAAGTGTTCACTCCTGTACTTGCTTATCAGTCAATGTCCAACAGACTGTTCAAACTCTGCAGAGGCTCAGATGACTCCTGAACCTCCAGAAGTCTGCAATGAAACCGACATGCTGCTTGGAGTATATAGGCCTTCTCCCGGATTCTGCTCTTTCCAGGGTTTCTCTTCCGCAGGAAAAATTAAAACTCTCCCCTTCCATATTCGGACTCTACATTACATTACAGAAGCCAAGCAGCCCTCCACTTTTGTCTGAGCCTTCGGGGCTTAAAGTATAAAGTCAAAACTTTTTCAGTTTTGGATAGAGGACAGAGGAATTAGAACGCTTGTCCATTTTTATTATTTATTACTGTCTGTGCCCGTTAACCACTTCAGCCCCGGAAGGATTTGCCCCCTAAATGACCAAAGCATTTTTTGCGATACGGCACTGCGTCGTTTTAACTGACAATTGCGCGGTCGTGTGACGTTGTACCCAAACAAAATTGACGCAGTTTTTCCCATAAATAGAGCTTTCTTTTGGTGGTATTTGATCAACTCTGCAGTTACTATTTTTTGCGCTACAAAGAGCGACAATTTTGGGAAAAAAAACCTTTTCTCTTTCGTTCATTAACGGAGACAGCAGCTCCATCTTGACCTTAGGGTTATATCGCCACCTTCAGGAGTAGGACTAGGCAGAACAACAAATTAAAAAAAAAAACCAGACATAGCCCTACCCAGGGGCAGTCCTCGCTGATAGTAACCCTCCACCCTGTAACAGAAAGCTCAGTTTTTCTGCCTAGTCAAGGAGTAAGGACCTGGCTCCCTGCTTGGACCTGTGGTTCCTCTTTCTGTTGGTTTCCACTTCTACTTTGTCTTCACGTGAAGACTGCAATCAAATGCTGGGCTGGGTGACAGGCTGGATGCTATAGATTCTGGTAGTCTCCCCAGCCTGGCCAGCGAACGCGCGCAGAACTTAGCTCCGCACTGGGTTGGCCGCGACAGGCCCCTTGCCAGATAGGGCGGCCGGCGGGTTGAATGTCCCGCAGGAGTACATATGACCAGAGGTATGAGTCACAGTGCTACCATGGCCAAAACCTCCCCCCCCCCCCCCGGGGTGGACGGGGTGGCGGACCTGTCTCAGGTGAAATACCCACAGCCCCCCGACTGGATGGGTAAGTACTCCACCCCTGCTGGGGTATGGGGGGAGCAGGCGGGTACCCCCTTGGTGTGGTCTGTCGGGTGGGCATGTCCCCCCCACCTTCCTCCGGTCTTACTGCTGCGCTGACCGCTGCTCATTCCCAGCTTCCCCCTGAGGTCCCTCTCCTGCTTGGTGTCTGGGGCCTTGCTGCATCCCCCCCTGCCTCGTGCTCCGGATGCCACCGCCATCACGGTGTGGCTGGGTCCGGCCGCCATTTTGCGGTAGCCGCGATAGGCGGCCATTTTGCCGTAGCCGCGATGGCCGTTTTGTGTTGGTCCGGCCGCCTATTGTAACAGCCTGGGGTGGTGCAGTCGGCAGCCGTCTTCCCGTAGCCTTAACCTTCCTGCGTGTAGGGGAGGGGCTACTTCCGGGAGCTGAGTCTGGCGCCGGTCTCCTTGTGGTACAGGGACACAGCGGCAAGAGCGGACTGGCACAGGTGGCAGCAGCAGGCAACTTCAGGCACAGCCCCTCCTTTAATTTCCAATCGTGCTGCCGGCAGGTGGGGTGTCCTCCTGGGGGTTACTCTCCTAACCTGTGCAGCTCCTTGGGTGGGGGGTCCCTGGTCTTCCTGGTACCTAGGCCTCTGTCCCGGGTGGTGTCTTGCCAGGGTGGGCAACACGATGGCATCTGATGCGGGTGCTTCTCCACCAGACCCCTCCGCGGTACGTTCACCCTTGGCACCATGGGACCTTAATCTGGTCCTCTCGGTGCTTCAGAAGCTGCCGTTTGAGAATATCAGGGAAATCTCGTTACTTTTGCTCTCGCAAAAAGTGGCTTTCCTGGTGGCTACCACGTCCGCCCGTCAGAGCTGGCGGCTTTGTCTTGTAATTCTCCGTATTTGGTCCTTCACAAGGATAAGGTGGTCTTGCGCCCGCCACCTTCCTTTCTCCTGAAGGTGGTGTTGTGTTTTCATATCAATGAGGACATTGTCCTCCCTTCCCTGTGCCCACCCCCATCTCATCCTAAGGAGTTTGCTCTGCACTCATTGGATGTTGTCCGTGCTCTTCGGGTGTACCTGGCGGCCTTGGCCTCCTTTTTGGAGGTCGGATTCACTGTTTGTTGTGGTGGATGGTCCACGCAAGGGCCTGGCGGCCTCCTTGGCTACTATTTTACGTTGAATTAGACAAACTGTGATACGTGCCTATGTTGTTGGGGGTCTAGAACCTCCCTTTCCGGTCACGGCTCATTGTACCAGGGCGAAAAGCACTTCCTGGGCTTTCCAGCCTCATGCGTCTGTTTCTCAGGTGTGCAAGGCAGCTAGCTACATGGTCGTCTGTGCACACTTTTTCCCAAGTTTTACAAAGTTGATGTTTTGGCATCCTCGGATGTGGCCTTTGGGCCGCAAAGTTTTGCAAGCGGCTGTCTGAGGTGTATATTCTGGTTCCCCACAGGGAGTTCTGTTGGGTGGAGGTTTTTGTTTCTGTTTACCCACCCCTCATTTTGACACTGCTTTGGGACGTCCCTAAGGTCAAGATGGAGCTGCTGTGTCCGCCAATGAACGAAAGCGTTTTTTCCATTTTCCGTAAAATCCCTTTCTCTGAGTTCATTGACGGACACAGCACCCGTCCCTCCTATTTGTGGTTTGTACTGCTTGTTACGAACTGAGCTATCTGTTACAGGGTGGAGGGTTACTACCAGGGAGGACTGCCCCTGGCTGTGTCTGTTTTTTGATATTTGTTGTTCTGCCTGTCCTACTCCTGAAGGTGGCTATATAATCCTAAGGTCAAGATGGAGCTGCTGTGTCCGTCAATGAACTCAGGGAAAGGGATTTTACGGTAAGTAGAAAAAAATCCAGTGTACATATCCAAAAAAAACAAATCTATTCATCAGTTTAGGACGATATATATTCGTCTATATATTTTTGGTTAAAAAAGCGTAATAGGCGTATATTGATTGGGTTGCGCAAAAGTTATTACGTCTACAAACTATGGGTATAGATTTATGGCATTTTTTTTTTCAGAGCTAAAAAATAGCCACTGATTACTGTATAAATGTCACTGGCAGGGAAGGGTTTAACCTCTAGGGGGTGATCAAGGGGTTAAGTGTGTTCCCTCAGCATGTTCTAACTGTGTGGGGGCTGGGCTGGCAGGGACATAACAGATCTAACAGTTCCCGATCACTGGGAACAGTAGATCAGTGTCATGTCCCCTGATAGAACGGGGATCCGCCTTGTTTATATAGGCAGATCCCCGTTCTGCCTCTGTAAAAGGCGATTGCGGGTTACCGGCGGACAACAAGTCCACGGGACCAGCGGGTAAACTTCCGCAGTGGGCGGCCACAATACCTCGTGCACGGACTGCTGTACAGCTATGGCATTTTGCATAGGAGAGCCGACCTGCCACCGTATGACGGCAGCTGTTCAGCAAGTGGTTAAGGTGACTCACCATCTCTATTTGTCCTGTTTACCATTATCATTAAAAGTCAAAGTAAGAGAAGACCCAAATTTTGGGTTTTCCCTGGAAAAGTAATTGAAGGGAAATATTCCAATGGGGACACTAGTTCTGTTGAACTGGGGCTCCCCAAGGAATCCCCTTAATTTGCAGGGATTTCCTCTCACTTCCTGTTTGGCTATGAAACAGGAAGTGAAGGGAAATCTCCGCAGTGGGACACACTGTCCCATTAAGTACTTGAAAGTACTTTGACAGGTTCAAACTGCAAAAGTTCAACTATGTTGCCTTTCAATGTTCGTCCCTGAGTTGACTTGCCCTTAATGAATATAGTGCCCTCCATTTTTCATTAGAAAGGCAAAAATTGCTTCACCTGCTGACAGATGCGAAAAAGGTCCTGGCCAAAGGTACCGCATAGGCTAAATTGCTCTTCTTACATAAAATCACAATTATAGGTGTCACGCATAGTTATTAACCACTTCAGATTTGCGGTATAGCCGATCTGAATTGCCGGGGCGCTGTCAATTAACGTCCGACCATTGTGCGCCCTCGCAGCCGCCGGCGGCACTTGCCCGCGAGTCGGGCGGATGCTATGTCTGTCGCAGACCCACAATCCCTTAATAGAGAGCCAGAATGGGGAACCGCCGATGTAAATATGGCGGTTCCCCGCTCTGGGAGGGAGGGCATGACAGATCTACTGATCCCTGTGATCTGGATCGGTTAAATCTGTTATGTCCCTGTCAGCTCAGCCCCCACACAATTAGAACACAATGAGGGGACACAGTTATCCCCTTGATCGCCCCCTTATTGTTAACCCCTTCCCTGCCAATGACATTTATACAGTAATCAGTGGCTATTTTTAGATCTGATCGCTGTATAAATGTCATTGGTCCCAAAAAAGTGTACAAAAATGTCTGACATGTCCGCTGCAATATCGCAGTCCCGATAAAAATCGCATATTGCCGCCATTGCCAGTAGAAAAAAATAAATAAATAAAAACGCCATAAACCAATTCCCATAGTTTGTAAACGCTATAACTTTTGTGCAACCCAATCAATATATGCTTATTGCGATTTTTTTTTTTAACAAAATATGTAGAAGAATATATATCGGCCTAAACTGATGGATAAATTCGTTTTTTTTTTTTTACCGTATATACGTGAGTAGAAGCCGACCCGAATATAAGCCGAGGCACCTAATTTTACCACAAAAAACTTGGAAAAGTTATTGACTCGAGTATAAGCCTAGGGTGGGAAATGCAGCAGCCAGAACACAGGGACAGGGAGCCAGAACACAGGTATTGTAGCCATTACACAGGGACTCAGCCAGAACACAGGTATTGCAGCCAGAACACAGGTACTCAGCCATTACACAGGGATTGTAGCCAGAACAGAGGTATTGTAGCCATTACCACCTGCCCTGGATGGTACTACTGGCAGGTGGCACTGGATGGTACTGGCTGGCACTGGCAGAAGAGATGAGTACGGTAGAGTCACAGTGCACAGCGTGCTGCTTCTAATAGCCGCTCTGTGCTTGAAACTGTCAGCTAATTACACTGAAATGCAGAGAGAGAGCGGTTAGATCTTCACTGAGATCAGAGGTGGACGGTACTGAACAGCTAACACCAGTGTGTCCCATCCACCTCCCGACATCAAGTTGAAAATCTGACCGCTCTCTGCATTCTCTGCATTCGTGTAATTGGCTCACAGTTTCATGCATAGAGCGGCTCTTAGAAGCAGCGCGCTCTGCGCAATGTGAATCTAATCATCTTTTCAGACCACCCACAGAGGCTGCGGGACACTGACTCGAGTATAAGCCGAGGGGGGCCTTTTGTGCTGAAAAACTTGGCTTATACTTGCGTATATATACTGTATTTTTTTCTTTTGTTCATTGACGGACGCAGCCTCTATTCTTGACGTGTGGGGCTATCCACCTTTCACTAGGAGTGGACTAGGCAGAACAAAGTTCAACTACCAGCAGACACAGCCCCTCCCAGGCGGCAGTCCTCTCTTGGTATAACCCCTCCACCCTGCTCAGCACAGCCAGTTTTTTTCTGCCTAGTGCAAGGAGTAGGACCTGGCTCCCTGCTGGGATCTGCGGTTCCCCATTATTTTTTTCATTTTGTTCTTTGCTCAAGACTTCTGATGAAGACTGCAATCAAGCAGCCGGCTGGGTGACAGGCTGGATATCCTAGGTCCAGGGAGTCTCCCCAGCGCGGCCAATGGACACGAGCCAACCCTTAGCTGCATGCGGGGTAGGCCGTGTCGGGCCCCATTCTGTGGGGGGTGGCTGGGGGGTTTAACGTCCCAACAGCACACTTAGGACCGGGTCCTCGGGCTCGAGTCACGGGTGTCGCATAGCCAACAGCTCCCCCCAAAATGACAGTGTGGCAGGTCTGTCTCTGGTGGGTGACCCGCTATGCCCGGCAGGATGGGTAAATATGCCCCCCCGCTCCCCTTGGGGTGCGGGGGGGGCAGGCAGGCTCCCCCTGGGGTGTTAGGCTGGCGGGCTGGTTCCCCCCCCTTTTTTCTTCACCCACCTCCCCCACCCCCCTTGGTGCTGCATTACCGCTGCCCCCCACCCCCTCAGGGGGTCCCCTGGGACGTGGGGGCCCCTAGGGCGCCCCTTACCTCCGCCTGAGCCAGCCGCATGTTTGGCCTCTATTGCTGATCACGGCCGCCATTTTGTTTTGGCTGGCCACGTGTTTTGGCCTCTAGTGTGCATGTGGTGGCCCATGCATTCGGTCCGGCCTGTATGTGTGTGGGGGGCGGTTCCCTGGCCTTCGGGCACTGTTTTACCCCCCCCGCACAGTGGCTAGGTACCGCTCACTGCCCTGTTCCGGCATGTCTATGGGAAATGTTGTTTTGCACAGGCCTGTTGGCACGTGCAGGGAGGGGATGGCATGTAGCGGTGGGCAGCAGCAGTTGCAGGCGCGGCTTCTCCTGTGGAAGTCCTGAGCAGTCTTGGTGTGGGGGGGTGGTGCCTGGTCTCCTGGTATTACAGGTACCTGTTTGAGGTCCACTTTGCCAGGGTGGGTTACAATGGCAGCCGATGCATGTGCCTTCCCACTTGACCTCTCTGTGGTGCTTAGGGACTGCGAGGCGGTCCTGGGGTTCTGGTTTTCACGGGCGGGGTCGTGGGCGTACACTGTATGCAGAATTATTAGGCAAAAGAGTATTTTGACCACATCATCCTCTTTATGCATGTTGTCTTACTCCAAGCTGTATAGGCTCGAAAGCCTACTACCAATTAAGCATATTAGGTGATGTGCATCTCAGTAATGAGAAGGGGTGTGGTTTAATGACATCAACACCCTATATCAGGTGTGCATAATTATTAGGCAACTTCCTTTCCTTTGGCAAAATGGGTCAAAAGAAGGA
>BLSH010328248.1:980499-994403 GCA_018402905.1 Glandirana rugosa
ATCCGTTCAACATAAAAACTCCTTATTAAAATAATAACTTGTTGTTGGTACAAGAGTTACTAAGGTTTTTGCGTTTTTGGAATCATTGAGAACATGGTTGTTGTTCAATAATAAAATTATTCCTCAAAAATACAACTTGCCTAATAATTCTGCACTCCCTGTATGTCGGGCCGTACTCCCACCTGCCTCTGGGATGAGTCGGACTCTGACAGGGACCCCCCTAGGTCGGGGGCCCCCCCTAGGTCGGGGGCCCCCCCTTGAGATATCGTTTGGTGTGCCCTGGGTCCCCCGCATAGTATGGAGGGGTATGCCGCGGTTACTGCGGCGCACGGGAAGGCACCAGACAGTGCCTTGATCGTCAGTGGATGACCGGTGGCAGTTGTCCTGCGTTTTCGGACATGTTACTTCATGTTGAGTGTAGCCCAGCCCACACCCTCCCATTGTTGGGGGCCATGGGTTCCTGGTTTGGGGGATTACGGCTGGTCCCTTGAAGGGAGGGGCCGTCTAGCCGGCCCGGGTGGCTGTGGGTTTCCCAGGCGTCCTACCTGGAGTGCAGCTGCGTCGACTGGGAGTGGTCTCAGTCCTCCTTTTTTTCCTGTACGTGGAGGCCCGTGGTTGAACCCACTGTTTCACCTGATCGTGACCACCACGATCTCGGGGAGGCACGCCGTCCTTAGGTCCGGCCGACAGGAGCAATGAGTCTGCCACCAGAACTGGGTTGTTCTGGCAGGGTCAGCTATTCGCCCGGTATTGGCTTCCACTTGGGTGCTGTAAACGCCCTCTGAACGGGCTGAGCTTTCGCACAGTGAAGCTACTAATGCGGGGTTCCTCCTGCATAGGTGGGGCGCACTGGCCGGCTCCTTCAGGGCTTAGATGTCTGTACCCTGGATGCAGCCCCCCTAGCACCTCGTTGACTAGGTCTTTGGTAGGGTCCTGTCGGTTAGGCAGGCCTTGGCGGTCTTCCCTTTTCAGGTAGGCAGCTAGCCACGTTGGATGGTAAGGATCCTACAGTGGGGGAGAGCTTTTGTCTTTCGCTACTAGGTAGGGAGCCCCCTTGCATGGGTCACTCCTTGGCGACCCAGAAGAGGTCTCTTTTCTTTTGTTCCTTCTGCTGTCAGGCCAAGGCTTCCAGCCCGTCAAGGATCCCGCAGGTGGCGGTAGCGTCCCTGGCAGCATAGATGCGACAGGCCAGGAGACAAGTCCTTCTCAGCGTGAAGGGTTGCCCCTGCCCATTATTGGGTGAGGAGATGCCTGCAGTCGATGACTTTTCTGTAGTTTCGGTCCGCTGGGCGATTTTGTCTGGGTACAAAATGGGATTTAGTTCCCGCCCTCCCAGGCAGGCCGCCGGCCTGGCTAGGAACTGGCTTCATCACGGGTGGATACCCTTGTCACATCTTCGGGGTGTACCCTGATTTACCCCATCCTGCTTGTGGTCGGAGGAGAACGGGGCCCGGCCGGTATGGCTCGGTGCCCTCCACTGCCTTGTACGCGTACGATGGTTCGAGATGTCGTCTGGCCACCATGATGGTGGCGCACCAGGGTTTCTTCCTGGCTTATCTTGGCAGGGCGGTTGTGCACCTGCATATCACCGTATGTGCCCTGCACTGGCGTTTTCCTGCGCCTTGGCGGTGTTGGGGCTTCACTACACGGTCATGGCTCTCCCGTTTTACCTGGCTTCTGCACCTCGGGTCTTCGCCAGATTGATGGCCCCGGTTCTGGCCCTATGAGGCTGAGGGGCTTCACGGTGAATCTGGCCGACCTGCCCTAGCGGGCGGAGTCGGCTCCAGTCTTGAGGGATAAGGTGACAATCACCAGGCGCACGCCATGGGTGTCTGGCTCGGTGATACCTCTCCTGTATTCGGTGTTGGCTCAGTCACACCGGTTGGGGGTTCTGGGTCTGATCCAAGATTCAGTCCGGATGAAGGTTTTTTTCCTTCCTATGGCCAAGCACAGACGTTTCAGTTGGCGGGTCGGCCCCCGCTGTCACTCCTGTGCCTTGCAGGTGGTTTCTGGGGCTCTGGTTTCCCCTCCTTGGTGGCGGTCCCGTTTGCGCAGTGTCACACTCCTGCTCGGCAGCGAATGTGTTCTTCTGCAGTGGGACAGGTCCCCCTCATTCCTGGTTCAGTTGATCAGGTTGGACCGCTAAGCCAGATCCTCACTACTATGGTGGTTGCGGGCTCCGGCCCTGCATTTGGGGAAGTTGTTGTCTTCCCTGTTTTTGGATGGTGGTCGCTACGGACGCCAGTCTGCCTGCCTGGCTGTAGTCCTGGAGGTGTTGGCGACCTGGGGTCGCTGGTCCCAGGAGGGGTCTCGTGTCCAGATACATGTTCCGGATCTTCGGGCCATCTGGCATTGCCTCTCCCGCTGGTCGGGAGGCTGTAGTTTTTTCCTGTCTGAGCTCAGTTGGATATTGCCAAGGTGAGGCATATGTGGATCGTCAGGGCGGGACTAGACGCTCAGCTGCTGCTTTGACGGTGGCTTTCTTTCTGCGGTGCCAGAACTTCACGTACTGGTGGTCTCCACTGTTTACTTTTCAGGCGTTGAGAGTTGGCTAGCGGAGTGCCTTGGTCGTCTGCGGTTGGACCAGGGGGGATGGTCCCTGAATCCGGATGTGTTCCTGCAGATTTGTCTGCGGTAGGGTATGCCAGTTGTGGTTCAGCTGGCGCTCCGGTGGACTCGGAAGGTACAGACCTTTGTGAGCTGAGCGAGGGACCCGTTGGCTGACGCGGCGGTTGCCCTTGCGGCTCTGTGGACCCGTCTACAGTTCTCTGTTTTTTACATTCTCAAGCTGCTCCCACGCCTATTGCGCAGGATAGCGCCAGAGGAAATGCCGACCATTCTCATAGCGCCGGATTGGCCCTGGTGTCCCGGGTACGTTGGCGTGGTGGTGAATGCTCCCTGGTGTCTCTCGCTTCACAAGGATCTGCTGTCCCAGGGCCCCATCTTGCACCTTGTTTTCCCTCGCTGGCTTTAATGGCCTGGCTATTGGATGCCAGGTCTTACGGGATCGGGGGGTCTTGGAATCGGTGATTCCCACCATGTTCAAGGCGCGTAAGTCCACTTCACGCAAGATATGCCACCGCACCTGGAAGGCTTACATTGCCTGGTGCGAAGCGGGGGGCTTGAACCCCTGTGCTTTTTCAGTAGCTCGAGTGCTGGCCTTCATTCAACCAGGCCTAAATCACAAGCTGGCATTAAGCACCATCAAGGGGCAGGTTTTCTGCCCTGGCGATTCTTTTTCAGCGTCCCTTGGCAACGCATTCTTTGATTCGTACCTTGGTCCAGGGGGTTCGTCATGTCGCCCCCCAGGTATGGTCACTTTGACACCATGGGAACTTGATTTGGTCCTCTCAGTGCTTCAGGAGCCGCCTTACAAAAATATCAGGGAGATCTCTGTGCAGCTGCTTTCGCAGAAGATGACTTTCCTGGTGGCTATCACATCCGCCTGGCGGGTGTCTGAGCTGGCGGCTTTGTCCTGTAGGTCCCCATACTTGGTCCTACATTGGGATATGGAGGTTTTTGTGCCCGTCTCCTTCCTTCTTGCCGAAGGTGGTTTCTTCTTTTTACATTAATGAGAACATTGTCCTCCCTTCCCTGTGCCCACGCCCGTCTGATTCTAAGGAGGTTGCTTTGCACTCTCTGGATGTGGTTAGGGCTCTACGGGTCTATCTGGCGGCTCAGCCCCCTTTCGGAGGTCGGATGCGCTTTTTGTCACGGAGGATGGCCCGCGCAAGGGGCTGGCGGCCTCGTCAGCCACTATTTCCTGTTGGATAAGACAGATGGTGACCCGTGCATATGCTGTTTGGGGCCAGGAGCCCCCCTTTCCGGTCACGGCTCACTCTACCAGGGCGATTAGTACTACCTGGGCTTTCCGACACCAGGCGTCGTTTTCTCAAATGTGCAGGCGGCTACTTGGACCTCGGTGCACACCTTTTCTAAGTTTTACAAGGTTGATGTTTCCGCATCCTCAGATGCTGCTTTTGGCCGCAAGGCTTTGCAGGCGGTGGTGTGAGGTGCGTCTGGCTCCTCACGGAGGGCTCTTTAGTTGGGTACAGTTGTTGTGTTACCCACCCCTCGTTTTGACACTGCTTTGGGATGTCCCCACACGTCAAGAATAGAGGCTGCGCCTGTCAATGTACGAAAGAGAAAATAGGATTTTTTGACTTACCGTAAAATCCTTTTCTCGGAGTTCATTGACGGACGCAACACCCACCCCTCTCTTTTATAAGTTGTACTGTTTGTTACGAACTGGCTGTACTGAGCAGGGTGGAGGGGTTATACCAAGAGAGGACTGCCCCCTGGGAGGGGCTGTGTCTGCTGGTAGTTGAACTTTGTTCTGCCTAGTCCACTCCTAGTGAAAGGTGGATAACCCCACATGTCAAGAACAGAGGCTGTGTCCGTCAACTCAGAGAAAAGGATTTTACGGTAAGTCAAAAAATCCTATTTTCTTGCATATGCAAAAACTAAAAAAAATTGTTCTTTTTTCAAAATTGTTGCTCTTTTTTTGTTTATAGCGCAAAAAATAAAAACCAGAGAGGTGATCAAATACCACCAAATTAAAGCTCTATTTGTGGGAAAAAAAGACGGCAATTTTATTTGGGTCGTCACACAACCGCGCAGTTGTCATTCAAAGGGTGACAGTGCTGAAAACTGAAAATTGGTCCGAGCAGGAGGGGGGTTTAAGTGCCCAGTAAGCAAGTGGTCAAAGGGATTGTACTGTAAACGGTTTTGTAAATATTCTTTTATTAGGCCCAGGACTAACGATTTAACATTTAGACAATATATATTTTGTTTCTCATGCAGGTAAATATGAAATATTAATTATAAATATTTCATATTTACCAAGTTCGGAAAGCAGGAGGCGTATATGGCTTTGTATGATGCATCAAATATTGAACATTTGTTGCTTGCCTATCTTTTAGAATGGCCACTGTGCTCTGTAAACATTGTGCCATGGACAAACCATGTATGTCGGTTTTACTTTTCTGAAAATGAAGGTTTTATGCAAGCAGTTTAAAGTTATATACATTACTGGATGTAAATAAAACTGATCAAAATGTTCTACTTTCACTTGTACAACACACATCCTCCCCGACACTTTTTGTAGCTTCTGACTTTTAATAAACGTAGAAACCGGTGGAACTCCACTTTAGGAATCACAGTCTACTAAGGTGAGAGACTATTACTGTCATTTTGACAACCATTCAACCTTTCGGAACACTAGAGGGAGGGCACTCAAAAACCTGGTTGAAGACTTGTGCTTAGTCCAGTTTTGAAAAATATTTAAAATTGCTAGCATTTTGAAACCTTGAACATATTAAAAAATTTCAATGGTAAATAAATGTCGCAAAAGTTAAAAAAAAGTAACATATAAAAACTCGATCTCTGTCAGTCTGTCATTCATTGGTTCCTTTCCGAACGCAAGACTTGTGCGAAATCTCGGGAGAACGTGATCGCTCTAATTATATTATAGTAATAGAGAACATTCCATTCCAACTTTGATGCTTATAACTAAAGTTTGTTCATTGTTTAGCAATGGAGAAATACTTAATCAAGTATAGAAGTCTGAAAAAGAAACTGATCAATGAAAAGTACAAAGAAGATTACAGTGGCTTCAATCTGATTTGCACTCGAAAGCAGGCACATCCTTCACCATTAAATTAAAAATTTAAATATATATGTAAAAATAAATAAGTGCTTCAACACAAAAATTGTTAAATTTTTTCAGGTGTGCCGTGAAATTTTTTAGATCTTTTTGGTGCGCCGCAAGACAAAAAAGTTTAAGAAACACTGGCTTAGTCTCGCGTTTACTCTACTCTTTCTGTTTCAGACAGGTTACCAGCTAATGCTGTAACCTGTCTCTAGCATTTAGCATTTAAAGGATTTGGCGAAAGTAGTGACCTGCTTATGATCGCTGTCATAGTGCAGTGTTAGAGGATGCACCCATATTGTCTCTTTTTTCAAAGCCTAGAAACTATCACTAAGCTATTTTTTCTTCACATATTTTTTCCTTTCTGCAGGTTCCTGGATACATCCAAGCAGGCTATAGGAATGCTGTTCATCCACTTTGCGAATGTCTACTTATCAGATCTCACCAGGAAGGATCCATGTACACTGTAAGTATACTGGTAATTCGTATGAGATTTAATGGGGAAGAAAAGAAGACCGGCACATACAGAAATGTCTGTTTTTCAGGGCCGCCCATCTGGTACATTCTATCGTCACCAGAAAAGTTACTGGTGAAATATTGTTCTAGGCAGTGGCTTTACCTTTCTGTTCCCCCAAGGATTTTTCAGTGTGTATTAACTCAGTGAGTGAATAGTGCCTTCTTAAAGTGGATGTAAACCTGATTCATGAAATTTGAGTTGGACACATCTGTCGTGTTTTGTTATCTCTCTTCAAATAGCTGTCCCGTAGCTGTCTCTTTCTCAGTAGCATTGTTATCAGCCTGATAAGTTCTCATGCGATCTGGTAGTCGGGACATAGAAATTAGAGTCGGGGAGGTTGCTAAAAATAGATTAGCAGGCTGCTAAACAAAACACAGGCAACCTCTGCATGTGTGGGAAGGGGTGTGTGCCTTTCCTCCAATCAGCTTTCTCACAGTCTCTCTGTGTCCAGGAATCATCTCCTCCTACATAGGAAGGAGGAAGCGGAAAATCTAACAGAAGTGCACTTTCTAAACAGTATATCAAAGTGAAGACAGAAGATATACATGTAAGACTTATATAGGGAGGATGGGTCATCTCTGTGTATCATATGAGGCTGTTCACTTCACTGGGAATATGGAGGGTTTACATCCACTTTAAGGCAACGATATTTATTAGAGTTATTAATCCAGATTGATTAATGAGAACAGTGTTTTTACCCCAGTGTGTGGTGCAATCAGCGCTGCTATACCAATCACAAGAAAAAATATATATATATCCGACTGCTCGCTGAACATCCAAGGTGATCAACCTCTCATAACTCATAAAACAATAAAGAAGCAGCGCAGTCACTTAAACAAGTTATTGAGAGTGTCCATAAGTCTGTAAATATAATATATTAAGATATAATCCCCCGGTGCTCAGACGCTCAGAACGAACGGTGACACAAAAAATCCTCCACCAACATCCACTGTGCACATATTGCAACTGTGGTTATAAAATTCACAAGCAGGTCTTCAGACATCACTTTCCCACAATCTGCAAGGCTCATTCCAACCCGGGTAACCAGTGGTGATATATGCATAAGAAAGAAGATGTACTAAGTGCAGACTGTCTTATAAACAAATAATATTTTTATTCAAGTCAGTCTACTTACAAAACGCTGATAAAATTGGGCACAATCCAAGGAATCCCCAAAAGGTCTCCTCGCTAACAATCCTAGCAGTTCCAGGCGAACCCTTCCGAGTATTGCTCCTTCGCTCCTCTCAGCGGCAGCGGGTGACGTCAGAGCAGGTCCGTTCCCCCGTACGCGTTACGGCGAATAGTGTGCCTTCCTCGGCGGGGTGGGGCCTATCACGTCACCACGCTTCTGTTGTTATATGGTAAACCGCTACCTAGGTAACCAATAAGGCTAATCCTAGGACGCCGCCCATCAATCGGCTCGCTTGGTGTATGGGCTCAGATGCGAATGGAACTGCTTCCTATTCCTCTGAACGCATCCAAGATTTGTATGTTACCTTTAGTAGTTCTTTCCTATTATATAATATCTTGAAAGGTATCCCATAAATAAGTTAAAATTAACAGACATCTCCCGCTACCAACTGAGAGGAGCCCCCAGAACAATTTTTGGTCTATCTAAATCCTTAATAAACTACACTTTAATGAAAGTGTACCCAAATGAATTAATAAAACATAAAACCTATTTAAACAACACATAAAAACGCACATGCATAAAAGAATTTTATGAATTTAAAAATTATTAAAAGTTGCATAATAACTATTTGTTGGATATAAAACAATTCAGATCAAATTCTACGTTGAGACCCAGGGGGCGCATAACTTGGGTCTCAAAGATCCAGAACGACTCTCTTTGGCTAAGAGCTCTTATAAAATTTCCACCCCTCCAATGTCTCGTGACCTTCTCAATCCCCCAAAAACTAAGGTGTTTGGGGTCTCGCTGATGGAAGTTTTTGAAATGCCGAGAGACATTGTGGGAAGGATCCCCCTTTTTTATGTTGGTAACATGTTCCCCAATCCTGACAGCCAAAGTCCTGGAAGTGCGACCCACATATTGTAGGCCACAGCTGCACTCTAACATGTATACCACCCCTTCTGTCTGGCAAGTAATTAGATTCTTAATCTGATAATTATTGCCAGTGGCATGAGCTTGAAATTCCTTGCACTTGACCCCCCCTTTTGAGAGTCTGCAGGCTTTGCATCTCCTACATGGATAAAATCCAGCAAGAAAAGAAAAGAGGGAATTTTCCTTTATTCTAGGTGGGTCTATCACTCCAGGGGCTATTCGATCTCTTAGTGTAGGAGCCTTTCTATACATGAAACCAGGTTTGGGGGGAAGGATAGACCCCAAAACTTTATCTTTAAGAAGGATCCCCCAATGCTTCCTAATAATACGTTCTATTTGTTTATGCTGAATATTAAAATCAAGGAGTATTTTAAGCTGTGGGGACTGTTCCACACGATCGGTTTTGTTTCTAATCAATTCCTTCCTGTCTAGATTTTTAACTTTTTCCAGTACAGTAGAGAGGTGTGATCTGTCATAACCTTTCGTCACAAATCTTTCAGTTAACACTTGTGATTGTGTGAGGAAATCACTTTCTGAGGTGCAGTTTCTTTTTAAACGCACATACTGCCCCTTAGGTATGTTACAAAGCCACGTACGGTGATGACAACTGTCCAACGGAATGTAACCATTCCGGTCCGTTGGCTTAAAATAATTCTTAGTCTTGAAAAGCTCACCATCCCGGGAGATCTCCAAGTCCAAGAAAACTGTATTCATCCTATCCACCTTCCAGGTCAGGACTATGCCTTTGTGATTACCATTAAGGCCAGCGATGAAATTGTTGAGTGAGAATTCATCTCCTTCCCAGATCATAAACAGATCATCCATGTACCTTTTATAACATCGGAGTTGCTCTGGGCGCTCTTTAAACACTGCTTCCTCCTCCCAGTGAGCCATAAATAAATTGGCTACACTGGGAGCGAAGCGAGCGCCCATCGCAACTCCCCTAATTTGCAGATAGAACTGTTGTTGGTACCATAAATAATTATTTTGCAGACAAAATTTCAGGCTATCCAACAGGAATGTCTGATGCTCTGGTCCTAGATCTGAGGACTCAAAGGCCCATTGTACTGATGACATAGCATCAGCATGATTAATAATAGTGTATAATGACCCAACATCGGCCGTAACCAAAAAACACTCGGTTGTACATTTAACAGTTTCCAATATTTGTATCATGTGTTTTGTATCCCGAAGATAGGCCTTAGTTCTAATTACTAGGGGTTTAAGAAAAAAATCTATGTACTGACCTACCCTCGCTGTAACAGAATCGATTCCGTTGACAATAGGTCTGCCTGGAGGGCAGACCTTGTCCTTGTGAATCTTGGGGAGGCAGTAGATGATCGGTGTTCTACCAAGCGAGCCGATTGATGGGCGGCGTCCTAGGATTAGCCTTATTGGTTACCTAGGTAGCGGTTTACCATTTAACAACAGAAGCGTGGTGACGTGATAGGCCCCACCCCGCCGAGGAAGGCACACTATTCGCCGTAACGCGTACGGGGGAACGGACCTGCTCTGACGTCACCCGGTGCCGCTGAGAGGAGCGAAGAAGCGATACTCGGAAGGGTTCACCTGGAACTGCTAGGATTGTTAGCGAGGAGACCTTTTGGGGATTCCTTGGATTGTGCCCAATTTTATCAGCGTTTTGTAAGTAGACTGACTTGAATAAAAATATTATGTGTTTATAAGACAGTCTGCACTTAGTACATCTTCTTTCTTATGCATATATCACCACTGGTTACCCGGGTTGGAACGAGCCTTGCAGATTGTGGGAAAGTGATGTCTGAAGACCTGCTTGTGAATTTTATAACCACAGTTGCAATATGTGTTTGACCCTCTAGTAAAACTGGGGTCAGACTGTGAGGTGAGCACAGTGGATGTTGGTGGAGGATTTGTGTCACCATTCGTTCTGACCGTCTGAGCACCGGGGGATTATATCTTAATATATTATATTTACAGACTTATGGACACTCTCAATAACTTTAAGTGACTGCGCTGCTTCTTTAGTGTTTTTACCCACTTAACCGCCATAGGACGTCATATGACGTCCTTGGCTTTGAGTGGTTATATCTGAATGGTGCCTGCAGCTACAAGCACCATTCATATATTCTTTCCGGCCGGCGATTCCCTACACCATAAGAATGATCATAGCAGCAGTTCAGCCGCTTGATTGTTCCTATAGGCAGCGGAAGGGGACACTCCGCCACCCTCCGGTGCTTCTCCCGGGCCTCCCGTACGATCGGCGGCAGGGAGAAGAGATCCGTTGCCGCCGGATGTTTGTCAGGAAGATGACTGATGACCATCTGGTCACCAGTCATCTCTATGACCCTCGGAGGCCTGGGCGCGACGTTATGACGTCACGTCAGGGCCAGCTTTAGTAAACAAAGCCGTGATCGCGACTGGGAAGACCGAGAAAGTTCTTTTTTTTTTTTTTTTATCTTGGTCTTTCCAGCCTGGAGGAGAGATGTGGGGTCTTATTGACCCCACATCTCTCCATAAAGAGGATCTGTCATGCACCAATCCATCCCTTGTAATAGGAATAAAAGTGATCAAAAATTTTTTTAAAGAGACCGTGTAAAAATAAAAAACAAAGGCAAAATAAACAATAAAAGGAAAAAAAATGAACGCACACCCGTCCCCGCGAGCTCGGGCACAGAAGCGAACGCATTCATAAGCCCCGCCCACTTATGTAAACGGTGTTCAAACCACACATGTGAGGTATCGCCATGATCATTCGAGCAAGAGCAATAATTTTAGCTCTAGACCTCCTCTGTAACTCTAAACTGGTAACCTCTAAAAATGTTTAAAGCGTTGCCAATGGAGATTTTTAAGTACCAAAGTTTGGCGCCATTTCATGTGTGTGCACAATTTTAAATCGTGACATGTGAGGTATCTAATTACTCGGCGTAACATCATCTTTTACATTATACAAAAAAATTGGCCTAACTTTACTGTTTTGTTATTTTTTAATTCATGAAACTGTTTATTTCCCAAAAAAAATACGTTTGAAAAATTGCTGCGCAAATACCGTGCGACAAAAAAAGTTGCTATGACCACCATTTTATTCGCCAAGGTCTCTGCTAAAATATATATATATATATATATATATATATATATATATATATATATATATATATATATATATAATGTTTGCGGGTTCTGAGTAATTTTCTAGCAAAATAATCATGATTTTTACATGTAGGAGGGGAGTGCTGAAATTCCCCCGGTGGTTAAATTAATATCTAGTATTCAAGTAACCTGACAAACCTTGTCTGTGATATACAAACATTAAGACAGTGGTAGCAGTTTCCAGTAAACATTACTATGTGCATAGTGAATACATAGTGAATGACCTGATGGCCATAATGCCATTGCTAAGGACAGAAAAGGCAGGGATGCCTGTTAAGAGGACATCTCCCAATAGGCCCAGGCCTCTATTCTTTACAGCTCAAAACATTCAGTGGGCCTTTCCGCCCCAGTATGTGTGAAGACCTGAATGGTTCTAAGTACTTCCTGGGAATTCTACCACCACATGCTTGTCATCCTTCTCTTGGAACACACAGTACCACCAGCCTTAAAGTGTTACTAAACCCAGTAATATGAAAATAACACACACACACACACACACACACACACACACACACACACACACACAGTTCCACAGTGAGTATAACAAGCATGCTATACTGCACATACAGACAGATTTTACTGTTGTGGGTTTAGTAACACTTTAACTGCATGAGGCTATCGCTTTTTCTTGTGACGTCACTTGGACATACTTGGTGTGTCTGCAGAGAAAAGGAATGGGCACTGCTTATACATTACAAAGCAGGAAAGTATATTCCTTGTCTTTGTACGCTGCAGTTATTGACAGCATGACTCCTGCCCGGAGCTGCTCTCAATCAACACAGCAGGGCAGGACAGAGGGCTTGGCTGTAAAGCTGACAATGGAAGATACTATGGAAGATACAGGCATGTCATACATTGGCATGGTGTCCTGTAACTCCTAGCTTTGATCCCAGGGATACAAATTGACCACACCAACACAGATCTCCTTTCATGCTGGGCGTGGTCAGATTCAGACAGGAACCAGGGAGAACTAGCAGGATCACTGGGCATTTCTGAGTAAATGAGCGAAATAAAGAACAAGCTACAGTTACCATTAATATGGTAATGCCATTTATTGGCGAAATAAAAAGGATTTGTACATTAAAGTGTATGTTGATGACAGCTGTATCTCTTTGTTGTTTTCTGCATACAGTGCATGCTTCTGTCAGTTCAGTGGCTAGAAGAAAAGGCCAGTCTGCTTTTAAAGCATGCATTACAATATTTTTTTTTTTTTTTTTGTCTGCTACATAACCTGTCGTTTTTCCATGTTTTATCTGTTGCAGGTATTTAGTAAATTTCCTTCTGGATGCCACTCTGGGCATGCTGCTGATTTATGCGGGTGTGAGAGTGGTAAGCTGTGTAGTGGAATGGAGACAGTGGGACTCCTTACGCTTTGGAGAATATGGTACATTTTTTCTTTTACATTTGTGAATTATGATAAATTATGTGTACATGTTTTTTCCTTGGAGCTGGGTTACCAGTTTTCATCAGAAATTAAAGTGACATTGGACTCAATATATTGAAAAACATACATGCTCCGTATCTATTATTTTGACCCATCTGTACCCGTTCTAATAGTAGCACACAGACACTCCCAAAGGGTTCAGACTGACAGCTGGCACTTTGACATTTGTGGTAAGAAGGAGGGCTAGCACTGCACTATCCTCACAGATTTACTTGCTGGATCGGGTATGGAATACTTCCCCACACTGCCACAGCTGCGGTACTGGCAGCAGGGAGCACAAAGAGGGCAGCCCTTTTCTCTGTGTTGGGCAGGGAGACGCTCCTACATTTATATCTTCCAGCTCCCTGCACATTACTGCCAACGTCTCTGCTGTACAGAAGGGAGCTGTGGAGTCTGAATGAGCATGCAAGAAGGCTGAGAATCGGATATACACTTCCCTCTTCTGCTTCATTTTAAAATTCAAGTCCAAGAATACACCCTGTTCAAAATTATTATGCAAATTCTATTTCAGTGTCACAAAGATTAAATATTTTGTTTTTCAGTTTAACTCATAGATGACATTGTGTCTCGGGGCTCTTTTGATCACTGAAAACAAGCTCAGGCACCTGTGATAAATAGATTGCCAGGTGAGCCCAATTAACCACTTGCCGACCACAGTCTGACGGCGACAAAGTGGCTCGATATCGCAAACCGCTGTCATATGACGGCGGCTGCGATATCACTCACTGTGAGCGCGCGCCGCCAGAGGCGCGCTCACTGTGTAGGGGGAGCGGGTAGGGGGGACTCTATCGCCGCCGGCTTCCCGCGATGCCCCCCGCAGGGAAAGAACGGAGGTCCATGTAAGTAAACACGGATCTCCGTTCTGTTAGAGGGGGAAGGGCGGTGATCACAGGCTTCCTGTATATGGAAGCCGTGATCACCTCCTTCCCCCAGCCAGGGCAGCCCACACACAAAACACGCCCAGGGAACACAGTTAACCCTTAGAGCGCCCCCTGCAGATTAACCCCTTCACTGCCAATGGCATTTACACAGTTATCAGTGCATTTTTATAGCACTGATCGCTGTATAAATGCCAATGGTCCCAAAAAAGTGTCAAAATAGTCCG
>BLSH010328248.1:997590-1013282 GCA_018402905.1 Glandirana rugosa
AAAACGTCGAGAGGTACAATCAGTTACCGGGGTATTTTTGTAACCGCAAAAACTCGACATCTACCGCAGCCGCAATCACTCGCTACAGCTCAAAAACGCCAATGTTTTTATGGGGCCATTGACTAACATGGAGAGCTGCAAAAAACGCCAGAAAACGCCGGTGTCAAAAAACGTCCGTGTGTATGAGGCCTAATAGTTGACAACATGAGAATTATGCTGACTGTTGTTTACATCAATTATTTAGGTAAATGAGAAAAATATCATTGGCATAATAATTTGGAACAGAGTGTAGAAGGCAATTAAGTCAATAGTTGTATTTGGGTGCGGTCAATTCACCTCACAAATATAAGGACACATTAGTCTAGTCTTTTCTAGCCTCTCTACCCTAGTGGAACAGTTGAAAATGTTTTCAGATCTCGGGGAACGCCTGAAATAATTTTTTGATCCACAGCTCATGGAGCGATAGTTGTTGCTGTAGTTATAACATCAAGTATGTGTAGAAATAACAATAAATAAAAGTATAAATATTAAATCTTACTCCTTTGCAGTTGTGCTTAGTGATTAACGTTCCATTGTTGCCCAGTGAAAACCTCACTTTGTGTCGGTGCTCAGGGCAGATCTCACTCTACGCCGGTGCTTAGGGCAAACCTTGCTCTGCATCGGTGCTCAGGGCAAGCCTCACTCTGTGTCGGAGCTTAGGGAAAACCTCACTCTGCGTCGACGCTTAGGGCATACCCAACATTGCATTGGCGCTTAGGGCATACCCAACTCTGCATTGGCGCTTAGGGCAAACCCGACTCTGCATCGGCGCTTAGGGCACACCTGACTCTGCGTCGGCGCTTAGGGCACACCCAACTGCGTCAGCGCTTACAGCCTACCTCATGCTGCGTTTCCGCTTAGGGCTTACCTCATGCTGTGTTGGCGTTTAGGGCCTACCTCACTCTGTGTCAGTGCTCAGGGCAAACCTCACTCTTTGTCGGTGCTCAGGGCAAACCTCACTCTTTGTGGGTGCTCAGGGCAAACCTCACTCTGCGTCGGTGCTCAGGGCAAACCTCACTCTGCATCGGTGCTCAGGGCAAACCTCACTCTGCGTCGGTGGTCAGGGCAAACCTCACTCTGCGTCGGTGCTTAGGGCAAACCTCACTCTGTCGGTGCTCAGGGCAAACCTCACTCTGTCGGTGCTCAGGGCAAACCTCACTCTGTCGGTGCTCAGGGCAAACCTCACTCTTTGTCGGTGCTCAGGGCAAACCTCACTCTTTGTCGGTGCTCAGGGCAAACCTCACTCTTTGTCGGTGCTCAGGGCAAACCTCACTCTTTGTCGGTGCTCAGGGCAAACCTCACTCTGCGTCGGTGCTCAGGGCAAACCTCACTCTGCGTCGGTGCTCAGGGCAAACCTCACTCTGCGTCGGTGCTCAGGGCAAACCTCACTCTGCGTCAGTGCCCAGGGCAAACCTCACTCTGCGTCGGTGCCCAGGGCAAACCTCACTCTGCGTCGGTGCCCAGGGCAAACCTCACTCTGCGTCTGTGCTTAGGGCAAACCTCACTCTGCGTCTGTGCTTAGGGCAAACCTCACTCTGCGTCTGTGCTTAGGGCAAACCTCACTCTGTGTCGGTGCTCAGTTGAAACTTTATTCTACATTGGTGTTCAGTGTGTGTGCATGTTTTTCCCCCCCCTTTTTTTTTTATTTTTACATGTTTTTGGCTGTGCGCAACCACCAAAAGTAGCCATCGAATCATGTTCTGTCTTTAGAGGAATGATTCAGTTATAATACCAAACATACAGCAATGTTTACAGCATTTCCACGACTGGAAATGTTAGATTATATTTTGAACTATAGATAGCAGAGATGTTCATCAGCTATTTATATAGTATGGAATTGTGTCACTTTATTCCCAGAAGACCAGTCAAAACGATGTTTCATTCTAAATGCATTGGATACTGACCAGTTTAAGTAGGAATGCTGTTTACGGGGTGTTTTTCTGGGCGTCTGAGTCACTCGTTCCTTGCTCTAAGATTTGTTCTGCTTCCTGGCACAATATCAGCTGTTGTGTAGTAAGCACATGTTATGTTAACAGTCTCTCTGTATGCGGTATAGCTGTTAACATTGAAAAGGATACTGGCCCGTGGCTGATTTAAAATTAAACTCAGCAATTTCTTATGTTTCCCTTCAGGAAATGAAGAGCGCTGTGACCCACTTTATAGTACTGATAATGCTTGATTCTGTAGAATGGGAGGAAGGGACATTGCCCAGAGCTCAGTGGCTGTGCTTGGCTTTAGTATTTATGAACATATTTTCTTTTGAAGGTATTTGTGAAGATGCAGGTTCTTTTATAAAACTGTTATTGTTTAGCAGTTATCATAGAACTTTATTTCGAAGCGTAGCTAGTGTATAAACGTAATTTTATGTTTCTGGGAAGAAATGCTGTCCCTTTTAAAAACACAGCTAACATGGAATAAAGGCCAATGGATATCAGTTTTGGGTGATGGTGAAATGAATCAAAGACTGGCAAAATCAATTTGGGATGTAAATCCATGACTAATGGACACAATGGGGGGGTCACAAATTTCTGTTGGGAAATCTTGCTTTTGAGAAATATAAAACATTGTGCAAATATAATAAATAATACATACATTGCAATCTGAATGCCAGCATCACGTGTAGACATTTATTCAATATACTTTTTCAAACAGGAGAGACCGCCAAAAAAGGCATTACGTTAGAATCCATTCTGGAAATATGCAACACTCCCAAGGTGCAGAACATACATGACCTGGTACAGCGTCAGTGACAGCCAGGGTATGCTTAGGAAGTCCAACATTCAGCCATTGCACCTATTGCAACCATACCAGTTTTAGAATAAATGAAGTCTAAATGTGCAATGCAACACAATGTACAACTTTTTGTTTCCTTTTTCCCCCCTCTATAACCAAGACAAAGGTAACAAGGGGGAAATATATAAGGAGGGGGGAAGAGGCTGGCATTAGAATTTTTATCTTAAAGCGGTTGTAAATCTCAGATATGAAAAATGAATGAAGCATATCCCAATATAATGCGTGCTGATCTCAGTTAAGAGCGCTAAGTGTCACTTCTGACTGCTGCTTTGTTTCCCAGCTATCAGCATGAATCACTTCTGACAAGTTTACTTGACACCAAGAGAAAAATGGTGACGGGGAAGAACCTCCTGTAGATTTACAGCCTCCTCTCTGTTTCTGTGTGGTCCCCCCGTTAGAATACAGTAGTACACTGGGAGAGATCCCTGGTTGTGTTGATGCACTGATCTGTATACCCTGCTTTAGACAGATTTAACTCACCTCTTGTTCTGGGGCAACTCTCAAAATTTGCATTTCCCTTCACCTTCACTTTTGGTGACACTGGTCACGGATGACGAATCTCCCTAGTGCGGACACAGACAGGAATGAAAACTTGTCAAAGTCTAACCCTTCCCCACTTGAACGATAAGCATTCTTCCTTCCACTGACACCAAAGATGTGGCACTTTTCTTTCCATTGACATCAAAGATGGGGCACAATTCCACCCACTGACACCAAAGATGGGGAAGTATTCCTCCCATTGACACCAATGGTGGAGCACTCTTCCTCCCACTGAAAACAATGGTGGAGCACTATTCCTCCCACTGACACAACGAATTACTATTACTTACTACTGATCACTCAATGCAATTTTTTTTTCACTACCACTGACCACCAAGCCTGAGGCACTGTTTACTCCCACTGATGCTGGGGCATTTTCTACTTTTACTGGTCACAGTCCGCCCCCCCTAAAGTCGGAAGGGCAGCACATTGGTCCTTTGTTTAGAAAGTTCAAAAAGAGGGCATTTTGGGACTTTAAATGAGGCTGTTGACTAATGAGGTAAAATGTTGTATAGACATGTTTTATTGACATAAATGTAAATGTAAACTACATGGCAATGATATATGTATTGTATAAAATTAGTATAATAGTATTTCCATATATATATATATATATATATATATATATATATATATATATATATATATATATATATATGCACACAGGCATAGCATAAACATCATAAATTCATATGTAAACTTGGTAGCACATAACAATGTAGATTAGAAATTTATAAGTAGAATTGTATAAATTCATATATATACACACATATGTCAACTGGGCAGCACATAGCATAGTAAATTGAATTTTGTACACAGTTGTATAGAAAAAAGATAGGTGATGATGTAACTTAATAAATTCCCTTTGGGGCATATAGCCACATTCTGAATTCCCAACGCATTTCATGTAAAAACACTTCTTCAGGGTGCTATGGGGTATCTTCAAAAAATAAATTATAGTTGAGTCTATTGGGCTAAGCACAACAGGAAAAGGCAAAAGTGTCAGTCCTGGGTACTCTCATAAGGTAAAACATGGTGGTGTATAATATGTATGAGGCCAAGGCCAGGGATTTTGTCTATTCCGGGAGCTGAGGTGGTCACAAGCCCCGTACCAAAAAGGCGCACAGACAGCATTCCACAAGCACAGATTACTGGTCTCCATGAAGTTATAAAGGTAATAACCTGACGTGAAAAATGCCAGTGTGGTCTGAAATGAATGAATGAAATAACCATTAATTATGGCATGACAAATGTGAAGGTGAGTATGAATAGGTAGTGGATGCCCAAGTGAGAACATGCAGACAGTAGGAGCGTGTGCAGATAAGGTAATCAAGTAGGACCCATACCAAAATATAGGAAGTGAATGTGATGAGTGAAACGTCCAGTGAACACCAAAAAAAGGATCCAATTACCAAAAGGCAGTGGAAGCATTAGAGAAAAAAGAAGGCAGACTAAAGACCGGTTAAAGCGCAGTTCCACCCAAAAGTGGAACTTCCACTTTAATGGAAGGTGACCCTCCGACATGCCACAATTGGCATATCTTTCTTTTGGGGGGGGTGACCAGGTCCACTTCCTCCCCTGGCGCCACGGCTTAGGGAAGGAAGTCCACAGGTCCCAGAAGATATGCTGAGCCAGTTACAAGGCGCAGTGTGACTCGTGCATGCGCAGTGCGCGCCCGGCTTTGAAGCCAAAGCCAGGTGCCCACAGTTATGATGCCGGCGCCGCCGAGGGGAGGGGGCGAAGAGCGAGCCCTTGGGCGACCGCATCGCTGGAGCGAGGGACAGGTGAGTGAGTGATTTTGTTAAAAGTCAGCAGCTACACTTTTTGTAGCTGCTGACTTTTAAATGGGTGGAACTCCGTTTTAAGTATAAACACATAAAACCTTGAGTATACATAGAGGTGATGTCTCTGTTGTAATGCACCGTCTACAAGTGTATGGCAGAACAGACTGTGCCTGGGGAGGTGCCTTAAGTACGCCCCGCACGCACAAGGGATAACCACCAGTGTCACGCAAGCAAGGCGTGTGCGGGGAGGGGCAACAGCTTGGACGGTATACACCAACTGTAGCTGACGCCCAATCTCCCACCTGTGTCAGCTAAGATGGAAGGAATTGCTTAGAAAGTTTGGAGACCTGGCCTAGAGATGCACTTTATTTTGTACTGACTATCATTTCTTGTGCCACAGGTGATCCTATCCAGTGTAAAGCTTGGGTTGGCCAATGTGCCCTCTACATCCTCATCATGATATTCGAGAAAACTGCAATAGTTCTATTCCTACTTATACCCAGGCTTAAGGAGGTATTAGTTTTACAATATATACAAGTGTGAGCATGTGTACAGTTTTTTCTTCTGAATATTTTAAGTAACTTTGATCATCTGACTTTAAGATTTATCTCATGTACATGAAAACCAATTTCTACAATCAGTTTGCATATGGCTAGTGCTTTCTGACATTTCACAACAACCATGAAAACATTGCTTTCCTATTCTGCAGGTTGCCATGTTAAAGTTACCATCTAATAGCCCCAAACTGGAGCTGGCCATCGTGATGCTTATTGTACCCTTCTTTGTTAATGTGAGTTATATTTCAATTACTTGATAACTTAATAAGAATGAATTCCTTACTTGAATTCCTAACTGTGTTTAAAATATTTATTACACATATTTTAAATAAGGCATAGATTAAGGGGTTTGCCATTAAAGTATGTCTAAACCTGTGAAAAAAATGCAATATATTACAGTTTACCATTCTTTAGTTGTGGTGGCTGCATTTGTTTTCTATAAGCCTTAGTATATTTTCTTCAAATACAGAATAATAGCTGTTGTTCCCATCAGAAATCCAGTATCTTTTTTATCTTTGTGTACTGAATGGAGTTGAATCGTTATCAACCTTCCCAGTCCTATTCAATGACCCAAAGAAGACCTCCCTCTATATTATGGACATGAGGAGAGGAAGATGTTGGTACTTTAAATCCAGAAAGTAGCCTAGGTAACGAGGCTGCTCCTCCATAGCTACAGTACAGTGAGTGAAGGTTTTCATGCTACGACAAAGTGTGTTGCTGACAATATCATCAGGTGGAAAAAAAAACAGAAAAAAATAATGCAGCAACCACATCTGCAATACTTAAAATATATATAAAAGTTGGAAAAAAAACAAGCCCTCCTACTATCCTTCAGCGCCAAAAATTGCTTATATATTCAATAAATGCTTGAGCAGCTACTTTAAATCAATCAATAGTCTCTTCCTAAAGAATACAAACGTAGTCCAATATAATCGATATTAGGAGCAAAAGTATCCTAAAGCAGCGCTCCTTCCCACTCTTGATAGGTGGCAGCTGTTAGCAACACAATTCAGGCAGAACCCATAAGACGCACGGTCCTGACCCAGTGGCATCAGGAAGTAACGTGTGCGTCCCAAGCACTAGGAAGTGGAGCAATGTACTCATCCGAGTTAACAAAGCTTTGAACGCTGGTGTGCGGTGACGTACTACATATCTTATGCGGTTTTACTGCTTGTATTTTGTAAGTGTGTTTGAAGCGGGGGGGGGCATTTTGAATAAACCCACAGGGTATTCTGCTATATCTGGCGTTTTGGTTTTTTATATATGCCTGAATGAGACGGAACCCATGTGAGGTTATGAAGAGGAGAGAACCGGCCATACATTAAGGCACACTAAAGCGCATCTCTTACCGGTATTCGGTAAGTGCAGGTCTTATGGGAAAGGTTCACGTGGTGGAGTTTGATGGGGTATGGTGCATAGTACAACCGTGAACAGAGTCACTACTTTCCTATCACTTTCTTTCACTGGGTTCTGCCTCTACCTGAATTGCGTTGCTAACAGCTGCCACCTATCAAGAGTGGGAAGGAGCGCTGCTTTAGGATACTTTTGCTCCTAATATCTATTATATTGGACTATGTTTGTATTCTTTTGGAAGAGAATACTTAAAATGTGTTATTGGTTTTAGATTTTAAGGCAAGAGCTATTGCCCTCATTGGTATGCTTTTTACAATTTTTACTTGGCAGTCTATACTTGTCATTTGCTGTTCAAGTGACTAGGGTATACAGGGACCTGCTTAAATGCACATTTATACACATTCAACACTACCTTTAACCTTGCCTTATACACTTGCCTACCATGCCAATTTTTACATTTTTCACACATGTTAAAAGCAGCATTTTTTTTTTACTAGAAAATTTCTTGGAACCTGGAAAATAAAATGGTGGCTGTTGCAATCTTTTATGTCACATGATATTGTTCAGCCACTTGTCAAGCTCAAAATTTTTGGAAAAAATGCCCCCAAATGAATTTTCGTGCACAAAAACAAAATACAGTGGCAAATGTTTCTGCAAAGTATAAAAGCTGATGGTGCGTTGATAAATAGATACCAAACATGTGAAGATTTAAAATTGTATATGCCTGTGAAATGCTGACAAACTACGGTATCTAAAATTCACCATAGGTGACGCTTTAGAAACCTGCAAAGATTATCAGTTTAGCATTAATCACAAATTATGGTCCTAGATTTATTGCTTTTACTTCGACGTTCATGGCGATACCTCACATGTGTGGTGCAATTACTTTTTACATATGCGTTCTGGAACGTTTTTCATTGCTGTGTGGTGTAGTTCTGATACGTGCTCATTGTAGGTGCCTTTGGCTGTGGACACAGGTCAGCATGGGCACTCTGAGTGATCTGTGTCTACACAGCCCTATACACAACAAACTGCAATGCCAATATTTCCCACTTTTGACACACATACTTCAGGGACAACATATTTATTCGCTGCCTAATATATCCCACTAACTTTCAGATGTCATTGTAAGTGTGCCAGAGTCAGTGATTTTAATGTTAAGGCTGGTTGACCTGTGTGTGTGTGTGTGTGTGTGTGTGTATATATATATATATATATATATAATATATATATACACACACACATACAGTATCTCACAAAAGTGAGTACACCCCTCACGTTTTTGTAAATTCTTTATTATATCTTTTCATGTGACAACACTGGAGAAATGACACTTTGCTACAATGTAAAGTAGTGAGTGTACATAACAGTGTAAGGCCCCTTTCACATGGGCTTTCCAATTAGGTCCGCCTGTCAGTTTTTCAGGTGGATCTGGTTGGAAGCGCCATTCACCTCTATGGATCGGCGGAGGTCAGCGGTGACATGTCCGTTGACATTCGCCGCTATCCGATCCTGTCTGTGAAATTCAGACTAATGGAAACCCTATTTTCCATCCGTCTGGAGAATTGCGTCAGATGGGATCGGATAAAAACAGACAGGCGGTCCGTCTTTCATCCGATCTCCATAGCGGACAGCGGGGCTTTGACAGGTCCGTATCCACATAGTGAGTGAAGACGGGTCTGTCATCCGCCTGCTCAGCGGGAATCAGCGGATTGATCCCTGCTGAGCAAAGCGGAGTCTGCACACGGACAAGCCTGTTTGAAAGAGCCCTAAATTTGCTGTCCCTTTAAAATAATGCAACACACAGCCATTAATGTCTAAACAGCTGGCAACAAAAGTGAGTACACCCTTGAGTGAAAATGTCCAAAATTGGGCCCAAAGTGTCAATATTTTGTGTGGGCACCATTATTTTCCAGCACTGCCTTAACCTTTGTGTGAGGCGCAGAGGAATCTGCGTCTCCACCCCTATCGCAGGATAGGACAAAAAGGATTCAGGACTTTGAATGAGGGTATGAATAGACACCAGCAAGGAAATAAAGTATATTTATTAATCTTCCCAAGTACAAATATATGACATGCATGCATGAGGTCACAGAACACTCCGCCCTGGAAAGAATATGGAACCTCCTACGTGGTGTGGGGTCAATAGGAATGTAGTCCAAAATGTAGGGCTGCAACTAATGATTATTTTCATAATCGATTAGTTGGTTGATTATTGTTTCGATTAATCGGAATAATAACCTTACAAAAAAATGGGGTGTAAAATTTAGTGAATATTTAAAGTTTTAAAAGAAAAAAAAGGCAATTTTGTCTTAAATATCTATATGGAGTGATAAATATAAATAACCAACTGTATGGTTGGGGAGCAAAATCTCTAATCCACTCTGAGAATAACAGACAGAAGCATATATAATAATAAATACACCCGGAAGAAGGATATATGGGTATTTTACCTTGGAGTCGAACATGAAGTTATATGAAGGGTGGAAGGGAGATAGAAATCTTTTATATTAAAGTAGTTCTAAAAGCTGAGACTTTTGTTTCCTGGATATGATCATTTTAGATATAAATGCACAATACTGGTAAAAGTTTACTTTAAATGTATTTGCAATGCCTTCTATTACCTTCAGTCTATCAGCCTCCACCTTCTCTGGGTTCAGATGCTGATCTTCCTGCACACAGTCTTTAAAGTATTTTTTTTTAAATAACAAACATGCTATACTTACCTGCTCTGTGTAATGGTTTTGCACAGAGCAGCCCTGATTCCCCTCTTCTGGGGTCGACACTTCTGGCTCCTCCTGCCTTCAGAGTGCCCCAATATCAAGCTGCAAAGTATAGTATAGAAAGACCCTATAGCAAGGTAAAAAAAAAACTTCTACCTTTGGAACCTCTCACTTCCTGCCCATGACTACATGTCCCATGACGCATTGCTCCTCACACATTCACAAGTTCTCAGGCACTTACTGACATTTACGGACAGTGTACTGAGCTGTATGTGTGCTGCACTGTGTCTTCTGACATGTATGGACAGTGTACTGAGCTGTATGTGTGCTGCACTGTATTTCCTGATATGTAAACAAATAATGCATTCTGTACACAGGCCAACTAATCAGCTAGCTGATTAATCGATTATGAAAATAGTTGACAACTATTTTCATAATCGATTAGTTATTTCGGCCCTACTAAAATGGTCAGGAACCCATAGAGTGTAAAAGTCTCGTATGTTTGATGGCATCAGCGTAAATCCGTGGGGTATATCCCTCTCATCAGGGGTAGATGCGATCATGTTCTAAAAGAACAAAATAAACAGGGTAAAATTATATGACCATGTGAAAAAGTATGGTAGTAGTAAAAAGGGCAGAGAGAACCAGCCTACCCTTGTAGACATCACATGATATGTTATATTACCCTCAGCTTCTTTAGCAAGGCAGTGGTCGTCTTGGAGGTGTGTTTGGGGTCTTGCGGACGAGTCTCCGACGAAGGAAGGGGATCATGCTCTGCTTCAGTATGTCAAAGTACATGTCGGCCTTCATGGTATCCTCAATGGACTGTAGCTCCGCAGTGCCGGCAGCACTTATGCAGCCTTAGACCATGACACTCCCACCATCATGCTTGACTAGGCAAGACACACTTGTTTTTGTACTCCACACCTGGTTGCCGTCACACACGATTGACACCATTTTGAACCAAATAAGCTTATCTTGGTCTCAGACCACAGGACGTGGTTCCAGTAGTCCATGTCCTTAGTCTGCTTGTCTTCAGGAAACTGTTTGCAGGCTTTCTTGTGCATCATCTTTAGAAGAGGCTTCCTTCTGGGATGACAGCCATGCAGATCAATGTGATGCAGTGTGCGGCGTATGGTCTGAGCGCTGACAGGCTGACCCCCCAACCCCTTCAACCTCTGCAGCAATGCTGGCAGCACTCATATGTCTATTTCCCAAAGACAACCTCTGGATATGACGCTGAGCATGTGCACTCAATCCCTTTGGTCGACCAGTGAGGCCTATTCTGAGTGGAGCCTGTCCTGTTGAACCGCTGTATGGGCTTGGCCACCATGCTGCAGCTCAGTTTCAGGGTCTTGGCAATCTTCTTCTAGCCTAGGCCATCTTTATGTAGAGCAACAATTCTTTTTTTCAGATCCTCAGAGAGTTATTTGCCATGAGGTGCCATGTTGCATTACCAGTGACCAGTATGAGAGAGTGAGAGCGATCACACCAAATTTAACACACATGTTCTCCATTCACACCTAAGACATTGTAACACTAACGAGTCACATGACATCGGGGAGGGAAAATAGCTAATTGGGCCCAATTTAGACATTTTCACTTAGGGGTGTACTCACTTTTGTTGCCAGCGGATTAGACATTAATGGTTGTTTGTTGAGTTATTTGGAGAGGACAGAAAATTTACACTGTTATACAAGCTGTACACTCACTACTTTACATTGTAACAAGGTGTAATTTCTTCAGTGTTGTCATGTGAAAAGATATAAAAAAAATATTTACAAAAATGTGAGGGAGGTACTCACTTTTGTGAGATACTAACATATATATATCCGCTGTACACTGAACTTCCCAGTGAAGAACTGTGCAAGGGGACATGTCAGCAGGGCCGCTGATAGGGGGGTACAGCCAGCCCCCCTGCGGGGGGCCTGGAGCACACAGGAGGGATTAGTGACAGATGACAATTGTGTCTCTTTTCCTGCAGCAGATGAAGGTTGCTCTCCTTCCCTCTCCCTTGCTTTTATCTGATAAGAAAGAGACAGTTGTCGCTCACTAATCCCCCTCCTCCCTGTGTGGCCCCCCCTCCTCTCAGCACTGGAGTTTGTTATCTCTAATTTAGGCTCCATTGCACACTGGCTTAAAAAAAAACATTGCTACTACAAAAGTTTAGTGTTTTGCCTGTAGAAGCAGCTCAATGTTATCCTATGTGTCCATACACATTGGGACGATTACAGGCATATTTTAACCACTTAAGGACCGGAAGGATTTCCAGCTTTAGGACCGGAGCCCTTTTTGCGATTCGGCGCTGCGTCGCTTTAACTGACAATTGCGCGGTCATGCGACATTGTACCCAAACGAAATTTGCGTCCTTTTTTTCCCACAAATAGAGCTTTCTTTTGGTGGTATTTGATCACCGCTGCGTCATTTCTGATCGCCGCTATAAACAAAAGAAGAGCGACAATTTTGCAAAAAAAAAACAAATTTCTTACTTTTTGCTAAAATACAAAAAGCTAAAGCTTTTTGCTAAAATATAAAAAATTCAGCACCTGAATAATATAGATGTGATTTCTGTACTTGATTGGTTTGCGCAAAAGTGGTCGCGTTTACGGATGATGAGAATTCATTTTTGGGGTTTTTATTTTTTATTTTTTACTAATAATGGCGGCGATCTGTGATTTTTAGCGGTACTGCGATATTTCAGCGGACATGTCGGAACATTTTGACACTTTTTTGGGACCATTGGCATTTATACAGTGATCAGTGCTATAAAAATGCACTGATTACTGTGTAAATGTCACTGGCAGTGAAGGGGTTAACCTGCAGGGGGCGCTCTAAGGGTTAACTATGGGCGTGTTCCAACTGTGTGTGGGCTGCCCTAGCTGGGGAAGGGAAGTGGTCACAGCCTTCACGTACAGGAAGGCTGTGATCACAGCCCTTCCCCCTCACACAGAGCGGAGGTCCGTGTTTACTTACACGGACCTCCGCTCCTTCACTCCGGGGGGGGGGGGCATCGCGGGTGCCCCGCGGCAATCGAAGCCGCCGCACCCGCTCCCTGGCCCTCCCCGGACACAGTGAGCGCGCGGGCGCGCCTCCGGCGGCGCGCGCTCACTGTGCGTGATCTGGCGGCCGCCGTCATATGATGGCGATTTGCCTTACAGCGCCACTTTGCCGCCATCAATTGCCGATTGACGGTCGGCAAGTGGTTACGTTTAACGTTTAAGAGACAGAAAAGAAAAAACCCTTCTGGTTCTCCTAAACTTTGTACAAAAAATGTTCTATGTGAGTGTTTTTTTCTGCTACTTGAACTGGAGTTTTTTTTAAGCCCAGTGTGCATGAAGCTTAACTTTTTTTCTCCCTCTGTCCCTCTGATCCTGGAGCCTGTATATTTATTTCTTCTCGTCTTCATTTTTATTTATTAACTCAGTTTTATATTTTAGATTTAGCGGGAATTCTGTGAGACACATTGTATTTGTGTCTGCTAATAGTTTTATTGTATTTTTAGAGAAATAATACTTTCTTGGGGGGGCCCTGTCAAATAGTCTGTACGGGGCCCTGCGATTTCTATCAGCAGCCCTGCATGTCGGCATATGTGTGACCACTGTAGTGCAGACAGGCTGTGCTCCCATGTAGAACATAAAGAAGCAAACTGACCATGCTGGGATGGATTTGCTTCCATGTCGTGGCGTGGTCATTTTGAAACAGGAGAGCAGAGGGACAGACAGAATAACCAGGTGTTTCACACAAAGGAAGCAATGCAAAGAGCACAGGATACTTTTTCATACAAGTACATGGTAACACAGACACGTCAGGAATATGAAATGTTGGGGTAGCACACTTTAAGGGACCTTTCACACTGATACATTTTTCCTGCTTTTTTGCCTTGCAAGAAAAATGTTGCCTTTTAAATCCTATGGGGAATCTTCACATCACAGGTGCAGGTGCATTTTGAAAAGTTCTGCATGCTGCATAAAACCGCAGCAAAAACACAGCTTCCCGTTGAAATGAATGGAAATTGCTGCAAAAATTACAGCTAAATTGCTATAAAAATGCACCAGAAATGCATTTGAAACACATCAAAAAGATTTTGCTTCAGAGCAGTATGGAAGGGCCCTAACAATGTAATTAGTGGTTTGCCTGTGGCTTTCACAGAGTTGCTATTTTTTAAATGCATTAGGAGTTCCCTGGTTGGTTTTACTACCTTCATGAAATTGACCATAAAAATCTGCATTGATATATGGAAAGCAGTGCAGGAGTTTTCTATTGTTTGTTTTCAGTTGTCTTCCCAGTTGCATTATCTCTTGTGAATAAAATAGAGTTATGTTAAAGTCTCACTACAGGGAACAAAGTACATCTAGTACTTTGTCTTATCATCATAGGTGCTGTCTAAAGCAAGTCCATAGATGATTTTTTTTTTTTTTTCATTCAACCTAAAAAATAAAAGACTTGATTCCCCCATCCACACATTCAAGGTGGATGGGGAAATCCTCCTGCTGTGCCTTTGTATTCTGACAGTGGGGAGATTTCCCCGCTGTCAGAATACCCTGATCAGAGCCGCCGGCTATAGTCTGTAGCACTGATTGAGTGTCAAAAATCTGACAGGCCAGCTGTACAGAAGTTAATCGGTAGATCGACTTCTGTACAGCCACCCTGCCCATACATGGATCGCCATGCAGCCACTTGTGGCCGGCTTAAGGCAAGCTGTGAGATTGGACAGGGCAACCCCGTTTCCCACACTCCCCCTTCCCTACAGCCATCCGACAATGCAGCTGGTGAGAAGATGGCTGCTTCGTCAGATGGTAGTTTTCTCCAAGCACTTACCTGCTTGCATTTTAGCTGACACATCCCTCTCCCTCTGCATTCCGTATGAGGAGCTTGTCTTGGGCAAGAGCTTGGCAAGAGCTTGAAGATTGAGTAAAGTGCCGTCTGTCTAAAGCCTAGCACACATGGGCCAAATGTCAGGCAGCATCAGCCAGTTCAGTAGAAACCGGCCGACCTTTAGCCTGTGTTTACTGCATGACTGAAAAAGGTTTACCAATCAGCTCTCTCAGCCAACAGCAGAAGTGTTCTTGCGGGGTGCCATCCACCTGTCAGAACACAATAGCACAGCAGGAAAGATTGCTGCACTAACATCACATAGTACAGCTGCTCCTCCTTAGCTGTCATTTTTTTTTTGTTTTCGTTCAGCCCTGCTGGGTTGAATTAAGAAAAACTAGTAGTGTGTAATTGGCTTAAGCAGTGGAGCTGAGTTGTCAAACGACGATGTGGGGGAGGGGGCACTGTCCAGCCTCCAAACTACATGGGACAAAATACTAAGTATAACTTGTTGTTCCCTGGGATACAGAACACATCGATAAAAATTAAAGTTTGGCTCCATTTACACGAGACACTATTGTAACCTCCCCTGAATGTTTTTTTTTTGACAGCTAGAAGCTGGCATCTGAAACGGTTGTTTCTCCTTACGTTCACTGACAGACGCAGCTTCTTCATTGACTTCATGGGGTTTATGTTCGTCCAACTAGGAGTTAACTAGGCAGGGAAAAGATCAGCTGGCCCCTCCCTTGGGGGCCGTCCTCTCTTCCTACATCAAACCCCCTCACAGCATAGCTCTCCAGTTTCAATGCCTAGTTCGCAAGGAGTTGACCTGGCTTCCCCATAGGGAACTGCGGTCCTGAGATGACCATTTTCTTTTTTATTTTTACTTTATTTTTTTACTGCAATCAAGATGATCTGCTATCAAGAAGCCGGTCGGGGCATAGAGGGCCCTGGTGCTCTGTACTTTCCCCGACCTGGCCGACATGATGCGAAGCCAGTCCCGTTCAGGGGGACACGCCGCATCTTTCCCGTTCATACGGGAGGCCCGGGACGAGATCCCCCTCTGGTCCCCTTTACCGATACTCTCGGCA
>BLSH010328248.1:1048674-1068172 GCA_018402905.1 Glandirana rugosa
TTAAACTACAAGCAGAGAAAATCTTGGCTCCCCCCCAGGCAGAGACCAAATGGACTAGGCAGTTTAAGGTCTGCAGATTCAGACGTCCTAAAAACCTCCTATATTTAGAATGGAATGTTGGAAAGCAGCCAATGATGGTGGAGAATTCATTTTACTGTGTTCTAGATAGGGTTTTTTAGTGAGATTTGGGACGTCTGCCCTGTTACTAGGCAGATTACACTTCTCTTTCTTATCTAATCTGTCTATTCCAGCAATTAGCAACAGAAGCACAGCTAGAGAGAGATTCCAAAGGTTTTTTTTTCTTTCTAGTTTCTATCTAGCTGTGCTGGCTGTTGGTTAATAATTATAGTTCATTTTTATTTTTATTTCTTACTTATTTTTTTGGTGGGGCGGAGCCCCACAGCCCTTATGGAGGAGCCTCCACTGAAGTGCATATAATATGAAGCACTAGCTTGCAGTCCATTAATTACTAATAATCAATGTCCATAAGTTCAATTCATAGTAATAATAGTCCATCATGGGCAAGACCAAAGAGCTCTCAAAGGACGTTGGGGACAAGACTGTAGACCTGCACAAAGCTGAAATGGGCTATAAGATCATCAGCAAGAAGCTTGGTGAGAAGTATACAACTGTTGGAGCGATAATTTGCAAATGGAAGAAATACAAAATAACCATCAATCGCCCTCAGTCTGGAGCTCCATGCAAGATTTGGGCTCATGGGGTAAGGATGATCATAAGAAAAGTGAGGGATCAGCCCAGAACTACACAGGAGGAGCTTGTGAATGATCTCAAGGCAGTTGGGACCACAGGACCAAACAATTGGTAACACAATACGCTGCAATGGATTGAAATTCTGCAGTGTCCGCAAGGTCCCCCTCAAGAAGGCACGTGTAGTTTCATTTCATTTGCAGTTTGCCAATGAACATCTAAATGATTCAGAGAAGGATTGGGAGAAAGTGCTGTGGTCAGACGAGACCAAAATTGAGCTCTTGGGCATTGAAGAGGAAGTAAACCCTTATGGGGTTTACTTCCTCTATATCCCACTGCAAAGTAAAAATGTAATGGGCTACTATGCATCGCATAGTAGCCCATTATGTGTCACTTACCTGAAAACAAAGCCTGCGATGTGCAGCATTGTCCCCTGTGTAAGCCGCGTCCATCTTCAGCCCCTCTTCCTTCCGAGGGCCGCGACTCTGGCTCTGTGACTTGCCGGAGTCACAGCCTCCAGTCACAGCACGATCTCGGTGAACAAACTGCACGGAGGCCATTTCTTTACTGCGCATGTGCCGAAAAGACGTCGGCACATCTAGTACACTGTATGTCTCCTAAACCGTGCAGGTTTGGGAGATATGCATGGCACCTACAGGTAAGCCTTGTTACAGGCTTACCTGTAGGTTAAAGTGGTTGTCACGGGTTGACAACCACTTTAACTCGCTAAACTGTGTTTGGAGGAAGAAAAATGCTTACTTTGACCCTAAGGACACCATCCCTACAGTCAAGCACTGGTGGAAACATTATGCTTTGGGGCCGTTTCTCTGCTAAAGGTAGAGGCTGACTTTGCCGCATTGAGGGGCCAATGGACGGGGGCATTTAGTGTAGAATCTTGGATGAGTACCTTCTGCCCTCAGTCAAAACACTGAAGATGGGTTATGGATGGGTCTTCCATCACGGCAATGATCCAAAACATACCACCAAGGCAACAAAGGTGTGGCTCAAGAAGAAGCACATTACGGTCATGAAGTGGCCTAGCCATTCTAGAGACCTTATTCATATAGAAAATGTATGGAGGGAGATGAAACTTTGAGTTGCCAAGCGACAGCCAAGAAATCTTAAGGATTTATAGAAGGTCTGTAAAGAAAAGTGAACCAAAATCCCTCCTGAGATGTGTGTAAACCTGGTTACCAACTACACAAAATGTCTTACCTCTGTGCTTGCCAACAATGGTTTCTCCACCAAGTACTAAGTCATGTTTTGCTTGGGGATGAAATACTTGTTTTACTCACTGAACTGCAACTCAATTTATAACATTTGTATCATGTGTTTTTTCTGGATTTTTGGTTGATATTCTGTGTCTATTGTTTAAAATACAGCTATGTTAAAAATTATGGACCCTTCATTTCTTTGTAAGTTGGCAAACTTACAAAATCTGCAGGGTATCAAATAATTTTTTCCCCCACTGTATCTCCAAAAGACATCCAGCAAGTGAAAATGATGTCCGCCATCACTTCCGGTCAACACGTTGATGTAGACACACCGCTCCGCCCATTTTCTGAATGAATGCAAAGTGTTCTCTGGTTGGATGAGATGGAGAGAGGCGGGGTGGCGACATCACGCTCTCCACCTAATCCCATCAGAGAACACTTTGCATTCCTTCAGAGAATGCACTCTCTTAGGCTACTTTCACACTGGAGCGGTACCCGCGGTCGCGGTAAAACCCCGCTAGTTCTACCAGCGATAGGGCTCCGCTATGTGGGCGGGAGCGCCGCGCTCTTAACCCCCCACAAGGGGTTAAAAGTGCCGGCACTCAGCGCTACCGAGGCGGTGTGCAGCCACTTCGGCAGCGCTTGCCATTAGTTTCAATGGCAGGGGCGGTAGAGGAGCGGTATATTACCGCTCCCCTCACCGCTCCAAAGATGCTGCTTGCAGGACTTTTTGTAACGTCCTGCTAGCGCACCGCCCCGGTATGAAAGCACTCAGGGCTTTCACATTGGGGGGGACTTTTGAGGCGCTTTACAGATGCTATTTTTAGCTAAATAGCGTCTGTAAAACGCCTCAGTGTGAAAGCAGCCTAAATGGTACCCTTGCTAAGTAGCTGACCACCTGTGAACACAGTGCAGGAGAGCAGCCACCCGGCATGGGACTCGGAAGCAAATGGAGATCACTGAAGTAGCGATGTCTACTTAAGGGATTTCCAGCTTCCAGGGACATCACCCAGATATGATATATATAAAGAACATAATACATTGGTCCAACCTGGAACAATGTAACTATGTATAATATACTGATTCCTGGACTTATTATTGAACACCCTCCTCTGATCAGCCTTTAGCACATTTCAGCTTCGCTAGAAGCCAACCCACAACAACTTCTTAGTTAAAAGATGAACAGTTTACCTGTCCACTTTAGGCAACTGATACTTGGCAAATTAGCTGTAAAATCCAATCCCACACAAGATAGACACTTTTCAGTATTTATACATCATCCTCTTTAAAAAATTAGCTAACAGTTATTTGGATACAAGTGATTGCCGCCTGTGACAAAAATAGCTCTTCCTGTTATTTTTAAAAGGACAAAAACAATTTGTTTTTCATGTTCAGTCTTCTTTTCTGCAGTATGCTTTTGCATAGCCTTATCTGATTTTATCTATTTATTCTTTAGGAACTCAGCACTTTATTATTTTCACAAACAGATCTATTCAAGGCCCCACGTGGATATAGTTAAATTTTTTTTTCCAAAAGCTTGATTTGAAACAAAAGAATACAACCGCATGTATAAGGCCCCTTTCACACGTACGGACCGTTTGTCAGTTTTTCATCCATCCGTTGACGGATGAAAAATGAACATCAGTACAACTCTATGTAAAAACAGATGCATCCATTTTCATCCGCTTCCGTCAACATCCGTTTTTTTGAATGGATGAAAGTCCTATTTTTCATCCGACGAAAAACGGATGTAAAAGGACGAGCGGTCAGTTTTTCATCCGTTTTTGCATTGGTAGTGGATGTAAAAAAAAAATGATGACCACAGATGAAAAACGGATGTAAAAATGGATGAATACTTCATCCGTTTTGATGTGACGGAACTGATGAACTGATGAATGGTCCGTATGTGTGAAAGGACCCTAAGTGAAGAAAATCTTAGTGCATCATTGTATCATTTGAAACCTAAATCTTTACATAGCTTGAAATGCATAACAGTCAGGATATGATTATAAAACTCAACCTTCTACATATTACGCACATACAATATCCTTTATCTTTGAGCAAACATAAGCTTAGTAGATAAGTCACATATGATAAGAACCTGAGAAACCGTATAAGAAAAACATTTGTCCGAGTCGGCTGTTAAGTAAATACAGGTGTGAGTAATGGTTTACCCGGAGGCCCTTGCTTCGATATCTCAGTTACTGAAGTAGCTATTTCATCACATAGCTGTTTTCAGGGGTTATCTCTGTCTGGGCCTAATGTTAGAGGGACCTCTCTTTGCTAACACTGATTGGACTGCAAGAACTCTTATGCATTTGAAGATGTATCGGTGTGTTATGTAAAGATTAACCCAATGAGGTCCCTTTTGTATGTAATTCTATTTTCTGCTAAATAAAAACTTTTTTTTTTTTTTTTAAAAAGGGGGGCACTTTGATGTAAAGGGGTACTGTAAGTGCAGTACCCGTTATATCACAGTGTCCCTTTACATTACGGTGCCATTAGCATTCACAGCCTCCTCCATCACAGTGCCCATGCAGTCGCCGCCCCCTCCCCTGCACAGAACTTCTACCTTTGGCAGGGCTGTTTTCCATGTGTCCTATCCTGGCTCCCCCGCCCAGCCGACAATGTCACCCTTTCAGCAGGGCAGAGGGTGGGAGGAACTGCAGATATGGATGGAGAGCGAGAGCTGCCTAATTTATGTTAACAAGTTGGTGATTAGCCTCTTGTTAATAGGAAAAGACTCCCGCCCTCCATTCCAATCAGAGCAGGCTTAGGTAAGTAAAGCAGGCCCAGGTAAGTATGAGGGGAGACTGGGGCGGCAGGATACAGAAGGAATTTTACCTTAAAGTGGTACTAAAATCTTGTTTTGTTTTTTTAAATAATGTCATCCTTACCTGCTCTGTGAAATGATTTTGCACAGAGCAGCCTGGATCCTCCACTTGTCTGGTCCTTTGCCGGTGCTCCAGGCCCCTCCCTCCTGTGCAGTACCCTCCACCGCAAGCAACTTGCTATGGGGGTACCCGAGCCGGGCGGCAGCTCCATGTGTCCATTCAGACATGGAGCTGTGGTTCGGTCCCGCCCCCTCTCTCTCCTGATTGGCTAACTGACTTTGACAGCAGCGGGAGCTAATGGCACTGCTGCTGTGTCTCAGTCAATCAGGAGGGAGAGTGCCAACGGTTGAGGCACTCGTGCAACATCGCTGGATAGAGATGGGGCACAGGTAAGTATTAGGGGGGCTGCTACACACAGAAGGCATTTTGTCTTAAAGCGGAGTTCCAGAAGTGGAATTTCCGCTCGTCGTATTCCTCTCCCCTACCCCCCAGGTGTCACATTTGGCATGTTTCGGGGGGGGGGGGGGGGGGATACCTGTCTTTGATAGGTGTCCTTTTCCCCCACATCCGGGAGCCGGGGCTCCCTCCTCCGCCACCGGGCCAGTGAGAAAGCGCAGCGACGGCTCGCGCATGCCCAGTAAGGTTCCCCTAACCTCAATGGCGGTGGCAGCACTCGACCAGCCGATGGGAAGATCGGTGGTGGTGACGACATCGCTGGACTCCAGGACAGGTAAGTGTCCTAATGTTAAAAGTCAAAAGCTACTGTATGTGTAGCTTCTGGCTGTTAATTTTTAAAGGGGCGGCGGACCTCCGCTTTTAGACATAGAATGCATTAAGATAAAAAAACCTTCTGCCTTTACAACCACTTTAATGCATAGAATCCATTAAAGTGAAAAACCTTCTAGCTTTACAACCACTTTAACCTAGTACTAGCCTGTATGTACCCCTTCAATACCTGTTCATACCAAACTAAGGGAACATAAAAGAAGCATATAAAGTTGGATCATACCACACAACAAATGTTTATATACTTTGACCGTGTTCTACTCTAGGTAATCTTTGAACATGCTTGTGGCAGCCGGTCAGAATTATACTATTAATAAATGCATTCAGTAGGTTATTGCATTTAACTAATGACACATTTAATTGAAACCAGTGGATTCAAGGTTTCCAAAACATCCATTAGTAAGATGATTTCCTTTTATTTGCTTACGTTTGTTAAAAAAAATGTAATGATTGACGTGGGGCTAGTCTAGTTTAATGATGGTATTACATTTTATGCTAAATCAAATTTTTTTTTTTTTAACCAGGTCCAACAGTCCTGGAGGTTTTTAACACGCTATTAAGACATTTGACTCTCAGTGTGGACTTTGAGTTGGGGGACCGAAGAAGCTCATCGGACAGTGCCAGCTACCAGATAAGCACCAAAGAGAGCGATGAGCGCATCGTGCAGAACGCCATCATTCAGACAATCGGTAAATAAGATTCCCCCCCCCATCCTTTCTTATTTTTCATTTTCAGTAGCTTGGGGTGGTCTTAGACTGGAGGATTATCATTGAATACCAAGAATGGTGCAAGAACCCAGTAACCCCCTTGGATCTCCTACTACTATGATCTTCCTGGACCCTACTGAAGTGGAGCTTCAGCCATTTTTGTATTGTTTTGTAAAGAATGGGATCAGACTTCTTTTAGGTTTTTATTGATTCCTGTTTACTTGTTCAGGAGTTTTTGTGGTCATCAGGACAGAAAGTGAGAGTAAATCACCACAACCACATATGCAGAATGTCGTCTTTTACAAAAGGAAAATTTGTGTGGAGTTTCACTTTTCAAGGTAGAGTTGACAGTAACTCCTGATGGCCCAACCACCTACCCAGCAAAGTATATTCACCCATCCACACTCTATTGCCCCCTCCCCGCTGCGGGAATCCACTCCAAGTAAGCTCTTCTGTCTTATTGTGTTGGAACTTACCCAAATGGGTAATGTCACTAACCTCCCTTCCCCCAATTACTTGACAGTGTTCAGGCCTGGTGATTGGCTGCTTAGGTCCAAACCCTGTCAGAGCATTCTCCCCCATACCTAGAAGCCTTGCTATGTTGGAGCAATAGAGAGAGGACTTGACAGACCAGGGAGACCGTGTGCCAGTGTGGACTGGTGAGTATATTTTGCTGGGGGATGGGCTAGCGGAAGACACTATTACTTTGCTCTGAATGGGTAAGATGACAGTGCCTCCTTATAGCGTGTGTCAGCCAATTAGACCTCTTTACCTTAGTCTTCTTGTTACAAGAAATCGTCTGGCCTTATGAAGGCTTTTTTCTGGGGCTTTGGGGCAGGCTGTTCCCACTCTGTCCAATGAGAACCCTTCAAGGGGACTTTACCTAATACATCTGAAAGTGCTGGATAGCAACAGTGCACAGAACTGATAAATCCGTTGATGTCTTCACTCGTTGCCTACTGGAGAGGGAAGTTTAAGGGTAGTTTGACTCCTACGGTCATGTTACAGTGTAAGCCTAGTGATTGGCTATTGGGCGTGGGCATTGTTATAATGCTCCCCCATACCAGATGTACAGTGCTCCCCCATACCAGATGTACTGTGCTCCCCCATACTAGATGTACAGTGCTCCCCCATACCATTGTCGCATGCTTCCCCCATACCATTGTCGCATGCTTCCCCCATACCATTGTCGCATGCTTCCCCCATACCATATTGTCGCACGCTCTACCATACCACATTGTCGCATGCTCCCCTATACCAGAAAGCATCTATTGGTGCTGCCGGGTGTGATGAAGCTTACTGAAGCAGGTGAGTGAATGGGTTGGTCATTGCAAAGATTCTGGCCCTTTGCCTTGCATGGGCAACTTGGCCATCCATGTCTTTTTAAATAATCTGCTTCCACAATCACTTATGTTTAGAATTTAAAGAAGGCCAATATTGAAAGTAAACTGAAAAGTAGCAATGCTCAGAAAATTGGGCTCTGTTTTTTTTTTTTTCTCTGTTCAGCAACTATTTTCCCTTCGTTTTGAAGCTGAAAGTTGCATCTGTGGAGGATAGATGAACTGGTGATTGTGAACATTATCTGATCTCTGCCATAAATTGCCAATTATATCTGCTCTTGGAATAGGAAAAGAGAAAATGAAAGCCCCCAAATTAACATATAATAATGGGGAAGCTGACATTGGCTTATCATCAAGTCAATTATAACGTTTAGATGTCGGCTGTAAACTTGTACACATTTTTAATTTTTAGTGGAGGCGTGATGGGTTGTTTTTTTGCAGAGATGCAACAGTGACATCTAATGTCAAAATGTTCTCTGAATTACAGTTAAGCTTGTGGCCCCCCCTATTTGACAGAAGTCCATCATTAGACTGGGCGCGCTGGGAAACTTTCATGAATCGGTGATTGCAGAGCTGATCAGTGTATTCTTACAGCAGATTTCCACTGTCAGAATACAATGTCCTGGTGGAGGGATTCCTCCATCCGCCTCACTTGTGGCCAAATGATAAAAAAAAATCTGTCTATAGCCAGCCCTAGAGGGGTATATATATATATATATATATATATATATATATATATATACACAAGTATAACAAACATGCCTGTACTTACCTGCTCTGTGCAATCGTTTTGCAAAGGGCAGCCCCAATCCTCTTCTTCTGGGGTGCCGCGTCGGTGCTCCGGGCTCCTCCTCCTCTTTATCGGATGCCCCCACAGAGAACCGCTTTCCCTGAGGGCGTCCTTGTGGATGGGCTCGCTCCTGAGACCTGCTGCTGCGTCCATTGACACAGACAGCGGGACTCGGCCCCACCCCCTGCTCCTGTGTCACTGGATTTGATTGAAAACAGTGGGAGCCAATGGCTCCTGCTGCTATCAATCTGTAAATAAGGAGAGACACAGTGGCTGGAGCTGCTGCGCTCCTGCACATCGCTGGAACGGATCAGGCTCAGGTGAGGAAAAGGAGAGGTCTGGGGGGAGCTGCAGCACATAGAATGCATTAAAGTGAAAACCTTGAGGCTTTACAACCACTTTAAGTCAGCCATGCATGAATTGAAAATTGGCTGGTTCAGCAGGACCGGTCGGATTTGATCCATGTATGGGCACCTTGGTTGTATACAAGGCAACCTATCAATTAACAACCAACCTGTTGGGTTTTTCCTGAACAGTTTGCGCTGCATCATTGTGTTCTGCCTGCAGGGAAAGCTCACTGTCGGCAGAACACAATAGGAATTGAGCAATTTTTTGCATAATGTATGACCTGCTTTACAGTTGTACATGGGTTGGTGATTTAAAAAGAGGCAACTTTTGACACTCGCCACTTTTTATTGTGTGCTTTTGTCTTCTGGAAGGCCAGTTATAGGTGGGGGTAGGGGCCATTTGTTTGTACTGTTGGTATACTGGTGAGGGGACGCACTGGACACCCTTGCAGCCTTTGTACTATATGTTGGGGGTCAAGTGCTCCCCTGTGTCTTTTAAGGAGGGGTGGGCTCTTTCCAGGCTCACCGACCTTCTATCCATTATAATGCATGTGCTTCTACTATGGAGGCTCTCAAGAATGTTTAGCGTTAGGACTACAGATAATACTGGGTGCCATGAAGTGGCTCTGCAGCTTGCGCATGTATTTGCAAATGTGTGCAAACTAAACCCCTGTTTTTAACGTATACTGTTAAGACGGGACAATTTGGTTGGAGGCTGGTTGGTAAGTTGAGCTGGGAATGGTCTTTGGTTTTATTTGTGTTCTGGAGGTAGTAGCAGTCAGCACTTTTTTTTTTCCAGAGCTTTCCCATTCAATTGATTCTCTACAATCTTTGTAATCTTTATAATCTTCTCATAATATTTGAAGATTTTCTGACCTGTCCAATGGTTTAAACAACTCTTACAAAATTTAAATGGGTACCATAGCTATGGAATATGTTTTATATCCCCCATAGTCACTGTATATGCACCCCATTTGTTACCTAGGCTTTCCCACTGTGCCCCTGGCCCTGCCTTCTACCATTACTAATTCATTAAGCCCCAGTGCAGGCGCAGCAGCTTAGTCTTCCTTGGAAAAATAATGAATAATAGTGATAGTGATAGGTTTTATTCTCTTATATCTCATTTTCTCCAGGGTTTTTTGGAAGCAACTTACCAGACTACCAGAGGTCAGAGATTATGATGTTCATTATGGGCAAAGTGCCAGTGTTTGGTTCTGCACACACACTCGATACAAGTCAGCTTGGGTAAGTGACTCTTCAAGCAGTTACAATTCTGTAAGATATCTTTTGAGTTGTAAGTGGGCTTTCAAAAAGTGTTTCCTCCCAAAGGACACCCCTCCTGCGGGAGATGACTTTTCCATTGATTCCCATCCCGACAATGTTACACATGCAGTAGCATGCAGGGACCAACTCTAACAGAGAGAAATGCCTCCTGTGTGTGGGTAAGTGATGGCATAGTGGAGCAGATTAACCATTTCAGTACTGGGCACTTTCACCCCCCTCTTGCCCAGGCCAATTTTCAGCTTTCAGCGCTGTTGCATTTTGAATAACAATTGCGCGGTAATGCAACACTGTACCTAAACTCAATTTTTATCATATTTTTCCCACAAATAGAGCTTTCTTTTGGTGGCATTTGATCACCTCTGGGTTTTTTATTTTTTGCGCTACAAATAAAAAAAGACATTTTTTTAAAAAAAGTTTTTCTTCGTTTCTGGTTTAAAACTTTGTAAACAAGTATGTTTTCTCCTTCACTGATGGGTACTAATGAGGCGGCACTGACTGGCACTGATGATGAGGCACTTATATGCAGTACTGATGGGCACTCATAGGCAGCACTGATGTGTAGGCAATGACAAGCATCACTGATGTGCAGAGATTGGCATCCCTGGTGGGCTCTAGTGGGCATCCCTGGTTGGTCTGCTCTGTTAATCAATGTGCTGATTATCAGCACAGAGCTGCCGATCGGCTCTCCTCTACTCGCTCCTTGTCAGCGCGAGAAGAGGAAAAGCTGATAAAGAACACTTATTTGTTACCATGTGATCAGCTGTGATTGGACACAGCTGATCACATGGTAAAGAGCCTACGTCATAGGCTCCTTACCAGAATTGTTGATGCGGTGTGCCAGAGTGACACACCTCACTACTGTTCACCGAGCTGCGCACCACCATGGCTTATCCTGCTGGATGTTAAATGGCGCGCAGTCAGGAGAATACAACCATTTTCCGGCCGTCATTCTGCTATATGGCGGACAGGAAGTGGTTAAAGTGGTTGTAAGCCTCATATATGAAATATGAACAAAGCATATCCCTCTATACTGTGTCCTTGTCTCAATTAGCGATGGCCTCGGGCGTGTTCGGATTGAGCCCGCTGGGAAGCCGTCACTGCACACTGCCAGTCATAGTTGGGAAATGCCTCACTGCCTATGATTGGCGGTGTGCAGTGAAGGCTTCTTGGCGGGCTCAATCCAAACACGCCCGAGCCCATCCCTAGTCTCAATTAAGAGCACGAAGGCCTGTTTCACACTGGCTTCAGTTTCTATAAGAGCAGTCTGAACCTCAAGCTTTGAAAAAGGATTTGCAGAACTTTCAGCAAGCTTTGTTGAAGCATTTAAAGTACCATTCAGCTCCAGTTTGTAAATGTTAAACACAGAACCTAATGGAAGTGTTGGTTTCCACTTTATACAAGCTGCTAGCAGGCTTCAGAACTTCTTGAAGCTTGTTGAAAGCCTTGTAGCAACATGCTTAAAGTGGAAATCAGCATTCAAATTAGGATCTGTGTTCAACATTTACAAACTGGAGCTGAATGATACTTTAAAAAGACAAGTATGGGGTTTGGGTTTTTGTGCAGATTCACACTTGCCTAGGTACGATGTACTGATGCTGCATCTGTCCCCCGCCGGCTCCAACACTGAGAACTGAGCAATGAAACACTGCAGATCGCTCGGTTCTCACAGCTCCATGCACAGAGCCGGTGACTGTCAGTCACCGCTCTCTGGTTTGCCCCCCTCGCACTAACTGGAGCGCTGGGCTGTGGAGGGGGTGGGAGAGGCCGGCTCAGGTGCTCAGAGACTTGCTGGGTGGCTGAGCCATTTGCCAGTCCAGGAATGTGGGCGGATCCCGTCCGCAGTGTAACAATCTTGCTCGGGCCTGAACCGGCTCTGTAACGTCAGCAGACAGCGGACTTCAGCACGCTGCCTGCTAAAAGCTGGTCACAGGTGTGCAGAACGAACTGCACTCCTGTGATGCACAGGAGAGGTACAGCCAAATGAGCTCTGGCTGTACTTCTTCTTTAAGTGCTTCAACAAAGCTCTCTGAAAACACTGCAAATCCTTTATCAAATCGTGCTGTTCACACTGCTCTTATACAAGCTGAAGCCTTTGTGAAACAGGCCTTAGTGTCATTTCTGTCTGCTGCTTCCTTCCTCTGCTATCAGCATGAGTCACTTCTGACAAGTTTTCCTGACACCAAGAGAAAAAAGGTGACAGGTGGGAGCTTCTGCTGATTGGCGGCCTCAGCTCTGTTCCTGTGTGCTGTGTGGAGGGGGGTGGATCCCGTCCCTCCAATCAGAGCTCTCCTTACTAAGCTATGCAGAGTGTGACTTCAGCTTTCCACCCCTTGTTTTCTGACAACGCAGACAAGCTTTAATAAATTCTGGACTTTGAACGGCTGCAGAGGAGAAAGGACTGCAGATAAACAGGTACAACTTATGTTGGAGGAGTTGTTTAATCTCCGTGTATCGCCTAACGGCCAGTGACTTCACTGGGTATATAAGGATTTACAACCACTTTAAGGCCTTGTGCACATGGCCATTTTGAGGCTTAAATATATACCTAGCATAAAATCTCAGGGATTTTTCATGCCTGTGGAGCCATGTACAGCCAGCGAAGTGAATGGCTGTACGTGGGTGTAGTCGAGTAAATGCAGATGCTTTAGTGCATTGGCGTAAACACATGCATGCTTGTATGAGGTATTTCCCGTAAGCAGAATACGTCATATACGCATTCCTTTGTTTATGCCAATGCATGAAAGCACCAGCGTTTACTCCAGTATGCCCATGTACAGCCGTTCACTTTTTTGACTGACTGTACGGCCACCAATGGCTCCCCTGGCATGGAAAAATGCCAGGACTTTAGGCTAGGCATATTTTTAAGCCTAAGGCTCATGTGCATGTAGCCTAAAAGGCTAACTAATCACTTCAGCCCCGGAAGGATTTACCCCCCCTTCCTGACCAGGCCATTTTTTGCGATTTGGCACTGCGCCGCTTTAACTGACAATTGCGCAGTCGTGCAACGTTGTATTCAAACGAAATTGACGTCCTATTTACCCCACAAATAGAGCTTTCTTTTGGTGGTATTTGATCACCTCCTGCGGTTTTTGTTTTTTTGCGCTATAAACAAAAAAATAGCGTCAATTTTGAAAAAAAAAATATATATATTTTTTGCTATAAAGCCTTTCCAAAAAATGTAAAAAAACGAATTTATTCATCGGTTTATGTATTCTGCTACATATTTTTGGTAAAAAAAAAAAAAATCACAAAGCGTCTATATTGATTGGTTTGCACAAAAGTTATCGCGTCTACAAAATAGGGGACAGATTTATGGCATTTTTATTTTATTTTTTACTAGTAATAGCGGCGATCTGCAATTTTTAGCCGGACTGCAGATCGGACACCTAGCTGACATTTTTTAAACTTTTTTTGGGAACCAGTGCCATTGTTACAGTAATCAGTGGTAAAAATATGCACTGACATTGTACTAATAGCACCGGCAGGGAAGGGGGTTAAGTGTGTTCCCTCACTGTGTGTTTTCTAACTGTATGGGGGACTGTGTGACTGGGTAAACACACGGATCACTCTTCCTGCTTAGCAGAAATACAGGATCTGCGTGATCTCCCCTGTCAGAATGGAGATCTGCCTTGTTTACACAGGCAGATCCCCGTACTGTCACTGCGGGGAACGATCGCGGGTGTCGATGTCCGCCGGACCTGCTGACTGACTCCCCCACTGGCCACAAAAGCGGGTGCACGAGCCGACTTACACCTATAACGATTTGCGGGATTGAGCCATCTTGCCGCAGTATAAGTGTGGTGGCCGCTCAGGAAGGGGCTAAGGGCCGCTTCACTGTAAGTGGTGTCATCCTCCTGGCTGTGCTGTGTGGCAGAGCTGTGTAGATCTGAGAACTGAATGGACAGGAAAAAAAATCTTGACAGCTCTCATATGTCTTTCACCTCTATATTTAACTGTTTCCCTGGAATCCAAGTTTGGTGAGAAATGAGGACATCCCATTGCTCCTCTATGGAAATTTTGCTAACAGGCATTTGTCCGGTATGATTATTCCTGATACAGGCATACCAGTAAGAATTTTTGGGTTGCTTCCACTTTCTGTAAACTTTTGTGGAACTGTAATGGCCAGCATGCCCATAATCATGAGATACCTGTATAGGCATAGATTCATAGATTTGATTCTTGCAGCGGTAAAGCGGTTAATGAGAAGTGTAATGCACTGATGTCTGTTACCATGGCAGCAGTCGCATGTTACCATGGCAACACAACATTCACTTACGTCTTCGGGTAGACTCGCGCTTCATTGTTAAAAATTGGTAACACAACTAATCCGTTAGAGAAATGCAGGAGCAGCTTCTGATACATTTACTAGAGTAGCATATGGCTAGGTAGGTAAGACAGGCTGTATGATAGTAATATTATTATTATTATTATACAGGATTTATATGGCGCCGACAGTTTGCGCTGCGCTTTACAAAATGAGGGCAGACAGTACAATTACAATACAAATCAATACAGGAGGAATCGGGGCCCCGTTCATTAGAGCTTACAATCTAATATAAAGATTGTATACAAGCAAGACAACGGTTTAGCCTTCATAGGGAAAATATGTGGTGCAGCCAGGGTCCTCTGGACATGGAGGTGTCATTTGAGAGATAGGGACAAAGTACTGTCACCCTACTATAACAGGAAGTGCCTGAACGTGGATCTTCATGGCAGGATCTTCGTCTCTGTTTTACAGCGAGGGAAAAAAAAGTTTTCGATCCCCTGCTGATTTTGTACGTTTGCCCACTGACAAAGAAATGATCAGTCTACAATTTTATTGCTCGGTTTATTTTAACAGTGAGAGACGGAATAACTACAAAAAAATTCTGAAAAACGCATTTCAAAAAAGTTATAAATTGCTTTGCATTTTAATGAGTGAAATAAGTATTTGACCCCTTCGCAAAACATGACTTAGTACTTGGTGGCAAAACCCTTGTTGGCAATCACAGAGGTCAGACGTTTCTTGTAGTCGGCCACCAGGTTTGCAGACATCTCAGGAGGGATTTTGTCCCACTTCCTCTTTGCAGATCCTCTCCAAGTCATTAAGGTTTCAAAGCTGATGATTGGTAACGCGACCCTTCAGCTCCCTCCACATATTTTCTATGGGATTAAGGTCTAGAGACTGGCTACGCCACTCCAGAACCTTAATGTGCTTCTTCTTGAGCCACTCCTTTGTTGCCTTGGCCGTGTGTTTTGGGTGATTGTCATGCTGGAATACCCATCCATGACCCATTTTCAATGCCCTGGCTGAGGGAAGGAGGTTCTCACCCAAGATTTGACAGTGCATGGCCCCGTCCATCGGCTCTGATACGGTGAATTTGTCCTGCCCCCTTAGCAGAAAAACACCCACAAAGCATAATGTTTCCATCTCCATGTTTGATGGTGGGGATGGTGTTCTTGGGGTCATAGGCAGCATTCCTCCTCCTCCAAACACCACGAGTTGAGTTGATGCCAAAGAGCTAAATTTTGGTCTCATTTGACCACAACACTTTCACCCATTTCCCCTCTCAATCATTCAGATGTTTATTAGCTAACTTCAGACGGCTTGTACATGAGCTTTCTTGAGCAGGGGGACCTTGCGGGTGCTGCAGGATTTCAGTCCTTCACGGAGTAGTGCGTTACCAATTGTATTCTTGGTGATTATGGTCCCAGCTGCCTTGAGATCATTGAAAAGATTCTCCTGTGTAGTTCTGGGCTGATTTCTCACCTTTCTCATGATCACTGAAACTCCATGAGGTGAGATCTTGCATGGAGCCCCAGAACAAGGGAGATTGACAGTTATTTTGTGTTTCTTCCATTTGCGAATAAATCGCACCAACTGTTGTCACCTCTCACCAAGCTGCTTGGCGATGGTCTTGTAGCCCATTCCTGCCTTGTGTAGGTCTACAATCTTGTCCCTGACATCCTTGGGACAGCTCTTTGGTCTTTGCCATGGTGGAGAGATTGTAATCCGATTGATTGCTTCTGTAGACAGGTGTCTTTTTTTTTTTTTTATACAGGTAACAAACTGAGATTAGGAGCATCTCCATTTAACAGTGTACTCCTAATCTCAGCTCGTTACCTGTATAGAAGACACCTGGGGGCCAGAAATCTTTCTGATTGATAGGGGATCAAATACTTATTTCACTCATTAAAATGCAAATCAATTTATAACTTCTTTCAAATGTGTGGCTCAAGAAGAAGCACATTAAGGTCCTGGAGTGGCTTAGCCAGTCTCCACACCTTAATCCCATAGAAAATATGTGGAGGGAGCTGAAGGTTCGAGTTACCAAACATCAGCCTCAAAACCTTAGTGACTTGGGGAGGATCTGCAAAGAGGAGTGGGACAAAATCCCTCCTGAGATGTCTGCAAACCTGGTGACCAACTACAAGAAATGTCTGGCCTCTGTGATTGTCAACAAGGGGTTTGCCACCAGGGTACCAAGTCATGTTTTGTGAAGGGGTAAAATACTTATTTCACTAATTAAAATGCAAAACAATTGATAAACATTTTTGAAATGCATTTTTCTGGATATTTTTGTTGTTATTCTGTCTCTCACTGTAAAAATAAACCGACCATTAAAATTATAGACTGATCATTTCTTTGTCAGTGGGCAAACGCACAAAATCAGCAGGGGATCGAATACATTTTTTCCCTCACTGTATATACAGTTGCCGTGGTGCTGCACATGTGATCGTTTGTTGCCAGCCATTGGATGGCTTGATATTTCGGGTGAGAGGAAAAGCAAATGTGACGGGTGTCATTCTTTGCATGCAACAATGTAACAGTTTTGAGAAACAGTTAAATCGATGGGCTTAGTTCCGCTTAAACACAATGGGAATCTCTTTTATTTCTGTAGATATTCTCATTTTCTTTGCATGGTCGGATTTGTTTGCATGGTATAGTGATGTCTGTATACAGTGTCCTATCTGTTCTGCATAATTCTTTTTTTTTTTTCTATTACAGAGATTTGGGAACAAAAAGGATCCAGATTATGCTGCTGAGATCACTGCTCATGGTAAGCATGGACTGTCTGGTTATGTGTTTTGGACATGCAGAGTTGAGAAACAAACATCCCATAGAGTTGAATAGGTCATTGCTCTTGCAGTATGGGTATGTTCCATTCAAATCTATGGGACATTAGAGAGCAAGTCAGCAAGGGGCTGGGGGATGCCAGGTTAGCATAGTTAAAGTGGTAGTAAACTGCAGTTGAAGATCGCTGCAAGGCAATGTCATAATGTGCTACTTTGCATCGCATACTAGCATATTATGAGAGACTTGCCTTAAAACGAAGCCCTCCAGTGCTGTGCTGTCACCGATGAGAGGGCTTCCATCTTCACCCGGTGATCCTCCGGGTTCGTGACCTCCGGCTACATGAGTGGCCGGGGGCACGACTGTGTCACTCCCGCATGCGCATGGGAGCTGCCATTTACGACTTGCTCTGTGAAGGGACAGCACGGTAAGCCAGACCTTCAGAGCGCATGAGTCAGTGACGTCACCGGCTGCATGCACTCTGAATATCTCCTAAACTGTGCAAGTCTAGAAGATATTCACAGTACCTACAGGCAAGCCTTATTGCATTTACTAAAGTGCAGAGAAGGGCAACCAAACTAATAAAAGGCATGGAGGAGCTCAGCTATGAGGAAAGATTAGAGGATCTGAATTTATTCTCTCTTGAGAAGAGGAGATTAAGGGGGGATATGATCAACATGTACAAGTATATAAGTGGTCCATATAGTGAACTTGGTGTTAAGTTATTTACTTTAAGGTCATCACAAAGGACAAGGGGGCACTCTTTACGTCTAGAGGAAAAAAGATTTCATCTACAAATACGGAAAGGTTTCTTCACAGTAAGAGCTGTGAAAATGTGGAATAGACTTCCCCCAGAGGTGGTTTTGGCCAGCACGGTTGATTGCTTTAAAAAAGGCCTGGATTCTTTCCTTAATGTAAATAATATAACTGGGTACTAACCTCTTTAGGTAAAGTTGATCCAGGGTGAATCCGATTGCCTCTCGGGGAATCAGGAAGGAATTTTTTCCCCCGTTATAGCAAATTGGATCCATGCTTTGCTGGGGTTTTTTGCCTTCCTCTGGATCAACTGTGGGTGAAGGATTGTATATGGGATTGTTTGGTTGTGTGTGTGTGTGTGTATGTATATATGTATGTGTGTATATATATATATATATATATGTATATACATTTTTTTTTTTTTTTGGTTGAACTGGATGGACTTGTGTCTTTTTTCAACCTGACTAACTATGTAACTATGTAACTACCACTGCAGTGCCATATCGCAAAAAATGGCCTGGTCAGGAAGTGGGTAATTCCTTCCGGGGTTGAAGTGGTTAAAGCAGAACTACACTGCATTTGAGCACCACAAACCAAAGACTCTAACTAATTTTATATATTCAAAGCAAACTCCCCCATCCATCCATGTCTCCATGCTGTATTTTGCTAAAAAAAAAATCACCTCCCCTAGCATTTCTAGCCATCTTTTGTGCAGCGCTTACTTCTTGGAATCTGTCTGCTCTTAGCTCAGACATGCAGGCAGGAGGGTGTGGCTGGCACTGTGCCAAAATTGTAGAGGCCGATCTGCTGACAGCCTAAAGATTTAGTGCTGCTCTGGGCTTCAGCAAAATGGCAACCTTCAGCAAGAAGTGGAGCAATGCTGGAGGCAATTTACAGCGCACACTCATTTTGGTAGCATAATTCTTAATGTGGAATATTTATTTCTTGCTCAAGAACATGATTTTTTGTCAAGTTTTTACTAAAGTGAGAAGTGTTAAAACCCCTGTCATTTTTTTTTTCTTTCTGTATCCCATTTTTCTTCACTTCCTTTCCAGAAAATGTAACTGGAAATGAGAGGAATTCTCCACAAAGTGGGCGGGATTCCTAGCTTGGGAAGTTGCCATTGGAATATTTAGTCATGTTGCCCCTACTGGCATCGGTACTTTTTGAGTTGCTAACTCAGAACAAGTATGCAGACCAGAACTTGCTATAAGTATTCTGAGCTGTGTGGTTGTCATGCCAATGACTTTGGAAGTACTACAGCCAGAGACAGCAGAGCAACTAGCAGTTTCAAAAGGAGGCCAGCAATGGCAGTCTTCTCCATACAATTCATTTAATATACAACTTAAACTTTTAGCGGTTCTTTGATCTTTTGGCTATATTGTAAACGATTTCCTTTTTCCTGACAGGTGACCTCGGGCTATAAAGCAAAGAGCATAGCAGCAGCGCTGCCCTCGCCAATTTTGGATCCTCTGCTCTCACCATCTCTGATGGAAGATTTGGAACTGCGCCAGCTAGTGCTAGAGATTTTGCACAATCTTATAGATCGCCATGACAACAGAGCCAAGCTGCGAGGAATCAGGTACCCCACAGATAATTTTTATATAATCTTCACTTTAATTTTCAAAAAGGAAGGAGTAACATACAGAAAATAGCATATATATATAATCGACCGCGT
>BLSH010328248.1:1070750-1083249 GCA_018402905.1 Glandirana rugosa
TGTAAATACCTCTGAGGACATGATTGTATTAACCAGCCGAATCCAATTGGGTCATCCAGGAACGTGAGATGACTTCCAGTGCACGGGGATCAGGCGCCTGGCAGTATTTAGAAGGTGTGGCAGAACCGATTTACAGTAGATGTGAAGAGGCATGGATGGCATGTGAAGTAGGAACTCCATTGGGGAGTCTTTCATATCAATATCCAGAATAACCTTTATCTGGGCTCTGATATCTTGCCAAATGGGCCTAAGCCTCGGGTACTCCCAACATATGTGTAAGTAGGTACCCCGAAGCCCACAGCCCCTCCAACAGACATCCGAGACTGCCTGATAAATCCACCGGGTCAATAGCTTAAAGCTATTTTCCAGTCCACAGGACTCTTGTGGGTAAAGTTATACAAGTTATCCAAATGAGTCTCCATAAATGTATGCCGCAGGCCTCTCTCCCACTCCCGTACATAAAACAAGCCTGCTCCAGGACTCTGCAGACTGCAGCATCTCATAAAGCACTGAAATAGAGTGGGGAACAGGGTTTACAGACATGCACAGCTTTTCAAACTGGGTCAGGGAGGTCGGGGGTCTAATGGTATGAGGCAAACTGTGAACTAAGTGATGTAACTGTCTGTAGCACCACTAATCGATCAGGAATCGGCCAAACTGAGAAAGGAGCATGTACCCCAGCCGAATTGCTAACCTCTGGCCTTTTTCTTTTGCAGGATTTGAGTTACTAAATGCACACAAGTATATTTAGCATACAGAGTACTTTATCCACTTCAGTACTGGGCACTTTCATCCCTTTCCTGCTCAGGCCAATTTTTAGCTTTCAGTACTATCGCACTTTGAATGACAATTACGCGGTCACGCAACACTAACAATATGACATTTTTATAATTTTTGAGACAGAACTTACTTTCTTTTCTCTGGTGGTATTTAATTACCACTGGGTTTTTTTTATTTTTTGGTAAACAAACTAAAAAATATCAAAAGTTTTGAAAAAAAAAATAGTTAGTATTATAAAATTTTACAAATGATGGCTGCCCTGATGATGGCTGCCCTGATGATGGCTGCCCCGATGATGGCTGCCCCGATGATGGCTGCCCCGATGATGGCTGCCCCGATGATGGCTGCCCCGATGATGGCTGCCCCGATGGGGCTGCCCTAACGAGGCTGACCTGATGATCAGTGTACACGTCCCCTGTCACACTTGCCGGTTACCAGCTGTCCTCTTCTCACGCTGTGACATGAAGAACGTAGAACCGATAACCAGCAAGTCTGTTACATTGTGATCAGCTGTAATTGGACACAGCTTGATCACATGCACACTGTGATTAGCCCTGTACCTCAATCACAGAGCACGGCGGATGTGCGCCCCAGGGGGCATGGTCCCGGGAGGACGTCTATGGATTCCCTTCAGGAACAACAGGGTTGTGCTGTAACCGTGTTTCGGCTATAGTGCAGTCATGAAGTGGTTAATGTGGATCTTGCAGTAAAAAGCAAGGCCCGCATATTTCAGGGCCCTATACTAATTTGCACCACTAAATTAAAAAGCTGTAATAGAAAAGTTACTAAATACACTTACCTTACCCCAGCTTCTTGAATGCAGGAGGTGACAACTTCATCCTACTGGTGAGATTTTAGGGAATGGTGGGTATTCCAGGTCTCACAGGAAGGCGCTCTTACGCTGTGCTTGAACATCCTCAAGCTCTCTGCTTTTAATATACATATATAAAAGAAAGTGCATACTTCCCCTTATGGGGAAGGCCATGACACAGCTTTCGTCATAGTAAGCCCTCATCTTGTGGTGAAAAATAAGTACTTTCAACTAGATTAGATTTAATTTCCTAGAGCAGGGTAATCAATTGCCAGTTTAGTTAAAGTGGCTGTAAGCCTCAGACATGAAATATGAACAAAGCATATCCCACTATAGTGTGTACTTGTCTCAATCCAAAACACTGAGTGTCATTTCTGTCTACTGCTTCCTCTACTATCTGCATGAATCACTTCTGACAAGTTATCTTGAGAAAAAAGGTGGGGGCCTCCAGAACACAACCTGTGATTGACATCCTTAGCACTGTTCCTGCGTACTGGGTATTGGGGGTGTGTCCCTTCCCTCCAATCATATAAACTATAAAAGAGGGTGCCTACAAACCTACAGTGCTGGTATGGTGTGCTTGATGGACTGGAGAGCAACTGCAGGCACAAGCCGGGACCAGTGTTGCCAACTTACAGAAACTTACTGACACAAAAATTTACTGGCACGGCCAAGTTTTTACTGCCATTTTCAAAAGTTACAAAATGACAGTTTTAAGTGCAAATTTAGTATTTAGGCTACAAACAAGTACAATGTGCAATTACCAATATGTTTTAAGGTAGATATTAAGGCAAAAAAATATTTCTTATTTTTTTTTTCGATATAGTAAGTAAGTAGCTCAGGGACAGGACTTAGGAGGACAAGCAATTAGAATGGGTGGCACACACATGAAATTGACTCTCACAGTGATACTGACAGTGTGCAGCAGCACAGATGATGATGACTCCTCCTCACCGACACGACACGTCCCCTCTTGAGTCCCAGTGACAGTCTCTCTCCAAAACAGGTCATCCTCCAGTCCACTCCAGTCCAAATAGCACTGACAGTCCCGCTCCCAGCCTGCCTTGCTCCCGTCCCGCAGACCCACACACGAGGCTTTGCCTGATCTGCTTGGCTCCCTTGCACCATGACATCACACAACATGCTCAGGCACGAGAGCCGCCCGAACACACTGTAGCAGGCAGTCGGGTGGTCTCAGCCGGCTCCAGACAGCCTAGCATCACAGCCATATTTTTTACTGGCAGGAGAAAATTGCCTGTTTTTTACTGGCTGCCAGTAGAAATATTGGCGGTTTGCAACACTGCTGGGACCCGCCATGCAAAGAGCCGGCGGTGTCCAGGGCTCTCACACTTGCCTGAGGTCAACCTAAAGAAGGAGGTGGAGCCTCAGAAACATTGCGGCCCGTACCCCTTACTCATTTTGTCTGTCTGCAGACTCCCCTCCAGTAGCGTGTGTGAGAGCCCTGGACGCCGTTGGCTCTCTTCGCGGTGGGTCCTGGGCCGGCTTGTACCCGCAGTTGCTCTCCAGATCGCTGCTTTCCAGCTGAGCACACCATACCAGCCCTGTATGCAGCCTGCAGCATTTTTACATGTGAGTGATACTGAATAAATTGTTGTTTTCAATTTGCTTATACTGATCTGGCGCCCCCTTTTATTATTTATATGCCTTGGAGAGGGTCCCTAACCCATTGAGGGGCTGCCGGTGAATACATGCATCCCTTCCCCTATCAAGTTCACCATCTCCCTGCATTTGTCATCCATGGACACTATGGGGTTGATTTACTAAATGCAAATCCATTGTGCACTACAAATGCAATGGAAGTGCTGTCATGTAGATCTGAGGGGAATATATGAAATGAGGGGAAGCTGTGCTGATTTCTATCATCCAATGATGTGCAATCAAAAATGTTGTTTTTTATTTTCCTTGCATGTCCCCCTCAGGTCTACAGCGACTGCACTTCCAAGTGCTATTGCAGTGCACTTGTAGTGCAAAGTGGATTTGCCTTTAGTAAATAATCCCCTATATGTCTGTCTGCGTGTCAGTGGAGCGCTGACTCACCTGCTATCTATTAGTGTGTGATTTTGGCTGCTGCCTTCCCTCCAATCAGCTTTCCTCACTGAGCTCTGCAGAAAGCACCCCCTGCTTTCTGACAGCTCATACAAGCTGTTTAAATACTGTAATTTGAACAGCTGTAGAAAGAAAAGGCTACAGATAAACAGGTACAACTTATGTAGGAGGATTTGTTTGTTCTCTGTGCATCATCTGAGGCTAGTCACTTCACTGGGTATATGTAAGGTTTTACAACAAATTTAATGCAGCCACAACTTCTCTCTGGCTCTCCTGGTCTACATATTGTTTCCAAGTCAGAGACTCCAAGAACAGAAGCCAGGAAACTTGGTATTTTCATAAACAGGACAGCAATAGTAGCTCCCTTGTACGGATTCCCTTTTAAAATCCCAGAGTATTCTATGCTGCTATGGAAAGCTTATGTGCCGCATAGTTAGCCCAATTAAGTATGTAATTGTATTTTTGTTTAGCAGAAAGAACTTTTTCCTGCAAATATTGTGCCATGGAAATGATGGCTTATAATTATTTTGACAGTTTTCATCACAGAAGATTGAAAATGCAGCGCAATTGCTGAACATAGCTGTAATTAAGTGATAATATTTAATACCGGGCCGACTTCTCATTTTCCTGTAGAACGAACTGCCTGTTCTCTGGGTGCAGCATGAATCTGTGATGAGCCTGAAGAGAAAATGTAATTTCTAGAAACATTCTTTCATTGTTTGCAGATTCATTTGCATATTTTTCAGTTTCAAGGTGTGCGGCTTTATCAGTTTTCTGCCTTTTAAACCTGTTGTATTAAACCGATAGCGGGCATCAGAAGGCAGGCGTCTGAAGGAGAAGATACATGACTTCGTAGATCTGCTTGAGCACCTAAGAATGTGCAAAAGTCATGTATGCTTCCAAATGTGCCCATCCTCTCCAGACCATCACACTTCATTCAGCCGTGCATGGCACTGAGGCAGCAATAAGGGTTCAAGAGGCCAAAACTCTGCCTTGTGAGTTCATATAACTGAAGTAAGTTGGAATGTGTCTAGGGCCCCTTTCACACTTGTGCAAGTTGTCCTGCGATTTGGGACTGCAAAGTTGCATGACAAGTCGTTCCCCATTATTTCCAATGAGTACCGTTCATATCTGTATGACTTTCAAGTCGTGCCGACTTCAAAGTAGTCCCTGCATTACTTTGGCCCAACTTTGATGCAACTTGAGGTCCATAGACTTCAATGTTAAACCCTCAAAGTCTCATGCAAATCGCACCTGAATAATATAGATGTGATTTCTGTACTACTTCTGTATGACTTTGTAATATGTTTTCATTGAGACAAAGTTGGACCAAAGTCTTACTGATCCCAAATCGCGTCAAAATTGCGGTAAAATCGGGTTGCACAAGTGTGAAAGGGGCCAAAAGGGGTGTGAGGACACCTCTGGGCTCCTTCTTTTCACCCCTACTAGCAATACACCTATTTTAAAGTCTGCAGAGGTAAAAAGCCCAACAATAAACACTTAATGAGGAACTGCAGTCTGCTCAGGTAATTTGTAGTAAAAACCTCTTTGCCATTCTGAAGCTTCCCTCCAACCACTTTGCATATTACTTTATGTATACTGTGATTCTGTACTTGGCAGATATGCTGCAGAAATCTCCCTCCGCTAAGTCTGGCTGCAGCCATTTTAACTGTGGGCAGCTGAAGCTGCTGCCTGTTCACTTCCTGGATTTACACAGACACACAGAGGCACACCTCCAGCTCTGCAGCCCTACTGCTCTCATTGCCCCTTATGACTCATCCCCCCTCCCTGCCTGGCAAACTCTCACCAGAGTGTGAGAGAGAGAGAGCTGTGCATGAAGTCATAAGCCTGGGCTAATGAACAGACAAGAAACAGGAAGTGGGCTGTATAAGGTATTTACTGACCGAAAAAAAAAACATTTTACTATCCAAGGTTAAAACAAGGGCAGAGGATTTAATAGATGGAAAGATGAAAAAATAACTGAAGGTCTGCTTTAAAGTGATATTAAACAGAGAAGTGTTAAGTGCCATAATTCATTCACATAAATCTTATACAGTGCTGTGAAAAAGTATTTCCCCCTTCCTGATTTTTTTTTTTTTTATGCATATTTGTCACTTAAATGATTCAGATCATCAAACAAATTTTAATATTCTGCAAAGATTACCCAAGTGAATACAAAACGCAGTTTTTAAATGACTATTACATTTATTTACTGGTTCAGCCCCGGAAGGATTTACCCCCTTAATCACCAGACCATTTTTGCGATATGGAACTGCGTCGCTTAAACTCATAATTGCGCGGTCATGCAACGTTGTACCCAAATAAAATTGTTGTCCTTTTTTTTCCCCCACAAATGGAGTTTTCTTTTGGTGTTATTTGATCAAGTCTGCGGTTTTTATTTTTCGTGCTATAAACAAAAGAAAGCCCGACCATTTTGATAAAAAAAAAACAATATTTTTTACTTTCTGCTATAATACAGATCTAGAAAAAAAGTAAAAAAAACAAATTTATTCATCCATTTAGGCCAATAAGTATTCTGCTTCATATTTTTGGTAAAAAAAATATCCCAATAAGCGTATATAGATTATTTTCCGCAAAAGTTATCGAATCTACAAACTATAGAATAGATTTATGTACTTTTATATATTTTTGTTGTTTTTACTGGTATTGTCAGCGATCAGCGATTTTTAGCGGGGTTGCGGCGGAGAAATCTGACCTTAAAGCATAGTTCCACCCACAAATACATCTTTGTATATTTCATATCCTCTATGTATGATGAATCACCTTTGGAAAAATAAAAAAAATTATACTTACCCTAAGTGCCCTGTTGCTATGTGGTCCTTGTAATCTTCCACTTATTGATCTGTGGCACTCCGCATCACTTCCTGCCTCGTCTGGGCTCATGGGAGATGTGAGTCATCATTTCCCATGAGTCAGTGGGCATCCCTGAGCTGTAAAATTGCTTTATTTCCAGACAGCAAATTACGTGATTTTGTGGGGGAGAGACATGTCATCTATGTTGCCATAACAACGGGACGGGACCTTCCTCCATCGCTGCACATTGTTATGGCAACGAGACATACACTCGAGATCGAGAGGTGCAAGAGACTCGAGGAGGGTGCGAGCGGGCTTCACATGCCCACAACTAAGATGGGAACTCCCAGTAAAGTAAAAATCAGCAATGTAAGTACAAAATAAATTGCAAGACTACCCGGATTTAAAGCTATTTAAAGCTTTATTTGTGTAATGAATACAACTAGGTGGATGCCAGCAAAAATAATAAAAAATTATGTGGGCTGAACTCCACTTTAAGTGACACTTTTTGGGGGCCAGCGACAGCAATACAGTGATCAGTGCTAAAAAGATGCACTGACACTGTATAAATGACACAGGTAGGGAAGGGGTTAACATCAGGGGCGATCAAAGGGTTAACTGTGTTCCCTGTTTGTGCTTTCTTACTGTGTGGGGGAAGTACTGACAGGAAGAACACAGAAATCGCTGTCCCTGATTACTAGGAACAGAAGATCTCCATGTTCTCCCTTGTCACAACGTGGATCTGCCTTGTTTACAGTGTGAAGCGATTGCAGGTTGCTGGCAGACATTGGGTCCGCCGGACCCGCACGTTGGATCCCCCTCCGTGCAGCGGGTGCGCATGCTCCTTCAGTAGCACGTGCGCCCACAGTATCAATTTTACTAAACAACATACAAGTATGTTGTTAGAACTGCCCTGTCACAGTGTATATGCGATGGGCGGTCTTTAAGTGGTTAAGGGAAAAAACTGTCCAAACCGGCCTGGCCCTATATGAAAAAACAATTGTCCCCTAAACCTAATATCTGGTTGTGCCACCCTTGGCGGCAACAACTGCAGTCAAGCGTTTGAGATAACTGCCAATGCATCTGTCACATTGCTGTGGAGGAAATTTGGCCCACTCTTCTTTGCATAATTGTTTTAATTCAGCCACATTGGAGGGTTTTCCAGAATGAACGGCCAGTTTAAAGTCATGCCACAGCATCTTAACTGGGCCACTCCAAAACCTTCATTTGTTTTTTGTTTTTTTTCGAGCCATTCAGAGGTGGACTTGCTAATGTGTTTCAGATCATTGTCCTGCTGCATAACCCAAGTGCGCTTCAGCTTGAGGTCAGGAACTGATGGCCGGACATTCTCCTTCAGGCTTTTCTGGTAGAGCACAGAATTCATGGTTCCATCAATTATGGCAAGTCATCCAGGTCCTAAAGGTGCAAAGTAGCCCCAGACCATCACACTACCACCGCCATGTGTGACTGTTGGTATGATGTTCTTTTTATGAAATGCTGTGTTCGTTGTATGGCAGATGTAACAGAACGCACAGCTTCCAAAAAGTTCAACTTTTGTCTCATCGGTCCACGGAATATTCATCCAAAAGTCTTGGGGATAATCCAGATGTTTTTTGGCAAATGTGAGACAAGCCTTTGTGTTCTATTTGGTCAGTAATGGTTTGGCCTTGGAAATCTCCCGTGGATGCTGTTTTTGCCCAGTCTTTCTTATTGTTGAATCATGAACACTGACCGTTCCTGAGGCAAGTGAGGCCTGCAGTTCTTTAGATGTTCTGGGTTTTTTTATGACCTGGATGAGTTGTCCTTGTGCTTCTGGAGTCATTCTAGTAAGAGTCTGTGTCTGGCCAGCCCTTATTGTTGCTGTTTCGGTAACATGACTAAAAGCAGTTTTACAAAAGCCATTCAAATGAAATTATAAATGTCAAAAAACTATTTTACAGTTCCCTATAAATCTTTATTGAACATCAAACATGTAATTTTCATGCAATAATGGTGATTCTATCATAGGGGTAAAGATTCAGGCTCGGGTTACTTCAGAAGACACGTCGCCAGTATTTGCAGCAGTGTGCTGTGGTGCATTATTGCAGGTTTGCTGCAGCCACTGTAGATGTGCGTTGGGTTGCAAAGGAACAATAAATGGCAACACACTAATATATTATGTTGATGTACTGTAAATTAACAGTTGTGTATGTGAATGAGACCTGAAAAGTATGCACCTCCTTAATATTTATTATCATAGAACATCAGATGAGGGTAGATTTAATTATGTTTCCATTCTCCTCTATTGTGGGACACAGGAAGTCCTGAACCTTCCTGGCACCTACAGCAAGGTTGGACATTGGCAAACTAAAAACTGTAGGGGTGCCCAGGATAACCCCTCCCACTACCAGCATGCCTTTGTTTTTTGCTAGTGTGCTTGGAGGTTGGACATCTTAAGGGCTCTTTCACACACGCGGATCGCTTGGGTCCGCCTGTCAGTTTTTCAGGCGGACCCAAACGGACGCTCCATGTACTTCTATGGAGCGGTGGATGTCAGCGGTGACAGAAACGGACGGATGGAAGCCCTATTTTTCATCCGCCTGGCGGATCGGATCGGATGAACACGGACAGACAGTCCGTGTTCATCCAATTCTCCATAGAAGAGAATGGAGCTCTGACAGGTCAGTCTCTGCACGGTCAGTCTAACCTGTTTGTTTTTCTAACACTTTTTCCTTTCTTTATCTTCAATCCTCTATACATCACTGTTAGAGGTTTCCATCCTGTTCAGCAGCTTTCTGCCATGGTAGTATTCAGTCTGCTTTTGGAGTACCGAACCTGGATCTCACTGGACTGGGCGCTGCAGGGATAGCGCCTACTGGTGGTGCCAACCTCTGCAGCTTCGAGTCCTGCTATCCTCTGCTATCAGCATCACTCTCATCCTCAGTCGTCTTTAGCTCTGTCAGGTGTGGCTGGGTCCTCTGCCCTTTCAGCTGAGGTCTTTACTAGGGTCATTCAAGCCTTCATGATCTCAATTGCTCAGTTATTCGCAAAGTCAACAAGTGCATGCCCCTGCCCTCTCCATCAGTATCTGTTTTACACACAGCCTTAGCAACTTCTGGGTCATCAGCTGCAGAAACGTTGATTCTGAGTCAATCACTGATGAGCTTACAATTGAGAATTTGTAGTTTTCTATTCCTAATCTAAAGGAAATCTTATTGATGCCGTTTGGTATGCATTATTTTAAAGCTAGAAGATAAGCCTGTTGCTTCTCCCAGTACTGTCTTAGATCATTTAAAACACCTAAGACTTTCCCTTTCTACCTGCATTTTTAACATTTTCTGTATGGAGATTGGAAGTTCCCCGATACATTGTTTGCTCCCTCAAGTGCTTGTTAGCATTGTATCCATTGTGTGAGGATTTTGCTGGAAAACAGTCTGTTTGCACAGTGGATCTGGCAGTGTCAAGCTTTAAAGCAGTAGGAAACTCATTATATAATGAGTAAGCTTGCAATAAGACAATAAATATCTCCTAAACGTGCACCACTTAGGAGATATTCATGTCGACAATAGTCGATGACGTCGGCAGCACATGCGCAGTGACGCTCTGCATTCAAGGCACACACCGTGTGCTGTGCAATGCAGAACGCCTTGGCGCGATCATGATTCCCACGCGCACGTATTCAAAATGGAAGGAATAGTGGGTGAAGATAGAAGCCCCAGTAACAGTGGCAGCCCGCAGCTGGATCACTTAGTTTGAAAGTTAAGTCATCCATAATGTGCTAACGTGCTAGTATGGGTTGCATACTGACACACTGCGGCATTAACCTGCAGGGGGCCCGGAGATATATATATATATATATATATATATATATATATATATATATATATATATAATTTTTATACTACACTTTGCTACCACTTGACATACTGGTGGGGGGTGCACCCATATGCCATATGCCATTGTAAGCCTTTTCCAGAGCTCTGCTCTATACCTAATCCTGACTGTGAATCTACTTTGTCAAAACTTTTTGTCCTCTTTGATGGACCCCGGAGTTCCAGCTTCTCGTTCCATTAATACAAACGGTTACGGCCTCAACCTATAACTGACCTTAACAGCAAGGAGCACATTGAAGGGCGACGCACATCAAACAAAAACAAAGAAAAAATTCCCAGCTCAACTTACCAGCCAGCCTGCAACAAACTGAATTGTCCTGTCTAACAGTTCACGTTAAAAACGGGTTTAGTTTGCACACATTTGCAAATACATGTGTAAGCCGCAGAGGCCGCAACAAGGCACCCCTGTATTATCTGCAGTCCTAACTCTAAATTTTGAGAGCCTCCATAGTATGAATATATATATATATATATATATATATATATATATATATATATATATATATATATATTTGTGCTCATAAGTTTACATACCCTGGCAGAATGTATGATTTTGTGTCCATTTTTCAGAGAATATGAATGAGAACACAAAAACTTTTCTTTCACTCACGGTTAGTGTTTGGCTGAAGCCATTTATTATCAATCAACTGTGTTTACTCTTTTTTACATCATAACGACAACAGAAACTACCCAAATGACCCTGATCAAAAGTTTACATACCCCAGTATTGCCCCCTTTGACATCAATGACAGCTTGAAGTCTTTTGTGGTATTTGTGGATGAGGCTCTTTATCTTCTCCGATGGTAAAGCTGCCCATTCCTCTTGGCAAAAAGCCTCCAGTTCCTGCAATTTCTTGGGCTGTCTTGCATGAACTGCATGTTTGAGATCTCCCCAGAGTGGCTCAATGATATTGAGGTCAGGAAACTGAGATGGCCACTCCAGAACCTTCACTTTATTCTGCTGTAGCCAATGACAGGTCGACTTGGCCTTGTGTTTTGGATCATTGTCATGTTGGAATGTCCAAGTACGTCCCATGCACAGCTTCCTCGCTGATGAATGCAAATGTTCTTCCAGTATTTTTTCATAACATACTGCATTTACCTTGCCATCCCCAAAACATCAGTGATCCACCTCTGTGTTTCACAGTAGGAATGGTGTACCTTTCATCATAGACCTTGTTGACTCCTCTCCAAATGTAGCGTTTATGGTTGTGGCCAAAGAGCTCAATTTTGGTCTCATTGCTCCATATGACTTTGTGGCAGAAGGTTTGAGGCTTGTCTCTGTGCTGTTTGGCGTATTGTAAGCGGGATAGTTCTTCTGGCGACTTGACCATGCAGCCCTTCTTTCTTCAAGTGCCTTTTTAATGTGCATCTTGAAACATCCGCACCACATGTTTTTAGAGAGTCCTGTATTTCACCAGAAGTTATTTGTGAATTTTTCTTTGCATCCCAAACAATTTTCCTGGCAGTTGTGGCTGAAATCGTAGTTGGACTATCTGAACGTGATTCAGTTTCAACAGAACCCCTCATTTTCCACTTCTTGATTAGAGTTTGAACACTGCTGATTGGTATTCTCAATTCCTTGGATATATTTTTATATCCCTTTCCTGTTTTGTACAGTTCAACTACCTTTTCCCGCAGATCCTTGACAATTCTTTTGCTTTCCCCATGACTAAGAATCCAGAAATGTCAGTGCAGCACTGGATGAAAGATGCAAGGGTCTGTCAGGACTCCAGAAACTCATTGACCTTTTATACACACACACCAATTACAAGCAAACAGATCACAGGTGAAGATGGTTACCTTTAATAGCCATTCAAACCCCTTTGTGTCAACTTGTGTGCATGTTATCAAGCCAAAATCACCAGGATATGTAAACTTTTGTTCAGGGTCATTTGGGTAGTTTCTGTTGTCATTATGATTTGAAAAGAACTGTGTAAACACAGTTGATTGATAATAAATGGCTTCAGCCAAACACCAACCATGAGTGAAAGAAATGTTTTTGTGTTGTCATTCACATCCTCTGAAAAATGGCCAAGAAATCATAAACTCTGCCAGGGTATGTAAACTTATGAGCACAACTGTGTGTATGTGTGTGTGCATATATGTGTGTGTGTATATGTATGTATGTGTTGAAAGTAGGTCACGACGTGACT
>BLSH010328248.1:1104014-1121393 GCA_018402905.1 Glandirana rugosa
GCTAGCCACGTCACACTGTCCCCTCCAGGGCATCAGGGGGTCCCTGCCTGTCACATAGCGGTGCTGTGGGCACTTCAGATCCTGCCCACAGCACCGCTGCATCTCCTCTCTCCCCCCTCTCCCCCCTCCCCTGTCACACTGCACCGATCGGTGCGGAGAGGGGGGAGACAAGCCGGCACTTCCGCCGGCTTGTTCACATGTGATGCTCCGTCATTTGACGGAGCGATCACATGGTAAACGGCCGCTCCAAGCGGCCATTTACCGGGATCCGTGATGCGCCGGGTCTCATAGACCCGGCGGTCACGGATGCTCCCAGGTGCGCGCCCCAGGGGGCGCGCGGGAGCGCGATTGTGGGAGGACGTTATATAACGTCCTCCCACAACAATGGGTGCCACTTGCCGACGTGTATCTACGTTACACGGTCGGCAAGTGGTTAAAACTGAAATTGAAGCTTTGGAAACAAATGGCTACATTCAATAAATGCGTTTTAGAAAGCTAAAATGTAAATGTCTTTCTGGTAGTTAAAATGCTCCCTACTACAAACCCCTCTCCCCTAGCATTCAGCTGCTGTAAGGACTGCTACTCTCTGTGTATAAGCAGCAGCCTATCTGCATCAGTCTGTACTTTAGCCTTAAAGTTCCCTTAGGTTTTTTTTTTAGGCCAAGTTAGGCTTATATATTTTTTGCCTCCTACAGGAGGATTGGACACTGGTAAACTAAAACATCTGTACACCAGCCCAGGATAACCCCTTCTACCACCAACATGCTTCGTTTTTTTTTTTTTTTTTTAAAAAAGCAGTACAGAGAGCATGATTAGAAACACAGATGGGTGGGAGCTGTATCCCTCAATGGACTCGGTGAAAAGGATTTTCTGTTGAGTACAAAAATCCTGTTTTATTTCATTTCTTTTCCATCGAAGGACACGAGAAGTCTTTTCTGAGGCCTCTACCTCTTTTACTACAATTGGACTACTGATTCCTTCCTCATGGTTGATGTTTGCCACCGCTGTGGCTTTGCCTGACTGAATCCGGATCGGATGACCTTCAAACTGGATAGTTTTAACACTGAAGACACAGCCAGATCATCCGAAGATCCAGGATGTCTGTCAAGAGACAAGATGTTTCTGGCCAAGGCCCCTGCAACGGCAAGGTGCCTAAGACTTCTCCCCGGCCTGTTATACTGATATGCAGTATGAGAATCTTCCAAAAGACATGAAGAAAGGACTTGTCCTACATTGGAGCTACCAAGACAGGGGTAACCTGGTCTTTGGCATCAACTAAGTTGTCCTGTTTAGAGACTGGACTGACTTGTCCGATGACAACAGAATGTTGCATTGCAGATGTCTGGAGTACAATTGGACCAGGGGGAATGCCTTGAAGGATGCCAGTGTCAGCTCAAAGACTGTCATGCAGCAGACAGTTGAATAACTTTTGGATAAGGGGTAAGCCTGTTCAGTGACATTGTCTAAAGTCCTAAAATAAAGTCTAAAGTTCTAAAATCCTCTGTAACCTATGAACAGTTAGAGATATGTTGTCCGAGACAGCCCAAACCCAATGTTCCCTCAGAATGAGGTTATCTATCCCACTGTGGTGATGCCACAAGAAGACAACAGGGCTATCATTGGGGCCAGCACCTTGTTGTGAACACCATAGATTCAGAGGCTGAAGAAGCAGGGCCACAAACTGGTAGTGTAGAGACCCCATGGCTAAGTAGAAAGTTTTCCTGGTGAAGAGGAGTGATAACAAATCTGGTGAAGTCCATTTGGGATTTTGGATGTAAACATTCAGAGCCTTGAGATGCTTTCAGTCTGGGAATCGTGAACAGGTTGGGGAATCAAACCTCCGGAACCATTTTGCCACAGAGAATGTTGCAAAGACACCTTTGTTCAGAAGAACCAAAAGGACTTGGTGAATATTCTTCTTATTATACAGTATTTATATATCTGTTAGTCGGTGTGCAAACAAAGAAATATCCTCAAAATCTAAAAAGGGGGAAGAATTTAAATGACAAACTTTGTGGGTATATTGGGAACCAAGCAACGTTGAGGGAGTGAAAAAGCAACATTTTTTTACAGAAAGATAACTTGGCAGTCTGCTCTTTAGGCCTTTTCTGCTGGGGAAGATTGGTGTTCTTGCGACCAGTAGCATGCTTGATAATGTTATTTAAAGCCTGCCAGAAGAGCCTTTGCCCTCAAAGACCTTGCAAACGTTTTTTTAACAATGGCTTTGCAGTCCAGTATTTTAGCCAAAATGTTGTATGCATATGTAGCTACATGAGGAACCTATGAGGAATGAGATCCATCACAGCTAAAATTTAACACTACAGCCATTTACTTTATGCGTTCAATAAGTAAGCGATCACTCGCAACAGTGGTATGACAGAACCAATTGGACACCCCCGACTAGGTGCTTCTGTCCGCCAAACAGGGCCTCCTGCCCTCCAAACCGCAAACCGTCCCAAGCAGACCGGGAGCTAATACCAGCCCTTTTTACCCCAGACAAGATGTGTGGTAAAATCCAAAGGAATGACTGTTTATTGAAACTCGGACACATACTTTATAACCCACAGGATTACATTCCCCTCCTGATCATATTACCCCAACAATACAAACTGTAAACAGGAATATAATTACCATAACTAAAGAAATGCCAACATTAAGTTAATCAAACATCTAGCCACCTAGACAATGTAGTGATTAATCAGATATCCCACTCCAGGTCAGACTTCCCAGCCCCAAGGGCACTACAACATACATTAGACATCACATCCCACAAGAGTTTTCTAGTAGATAATAGGTGAGTTAATTAACAATAGAAGAGATCTTCTTACAATTAACACATTATAGCAGGAGATGCCACACCGGTTGCTTTGAGCTGATCACATTAACACCTGCTATGAGTCTCACAGTGTGGAGCAATAATCGTTGGTAATGTGGCATCTAGGCCCTAAACATGGATCCCGGGCCGCGACTTCAAGAGTCTGTGTGTTCTGGGGAGACACAAATCCGAATCCGAAACAAGACCACTCCAAGGATCCCCCAGGCACAACCAGGCACACCTCCTCAAAGGGCAGTTTTCCCCCAAAAGCCAGGGCTCATAGTCAGTGGGTAAGAGGCTTGTCCCTAGTCCTCTCCAAAAGCCCCTGTCCTGATTAGGTCTATCACAAGTGGTTAGATCTATTTTAATGGTTTTAGACCAGTCAGAAATGGTTTGACAAAGCAAATTCACAGCCAAGATTGGATGTGGAGCCAGACCTGCCAGTGAGTAAAGAGCTCTGAAAAGGGCTTCCAACCGCTTATCATTTGGGTCCTAGACAGGTGCATCTTTCACCGGTATTGTAAGCGCTTGGTTGAAGAGAAACGTGGCCTGATCCACAGTGGGACTAAACCATTTTTGAATAAAAGCCTTTGCATTCTTAGGAGTTTTAAATATTGCGAGACTAGAAACGCTATTGGTAGAAGCAACAGGAGCGCATGCTTCTAGGCTGCAAATGTCAGAATAATGCAAGCAGCCCTGGAGCAGTTTGTAGAAGGTGGAAAGCAGAAACCATTCAAAGATCAGAATTCCACGTAGCTTTTTACATGAAGGAACTGCAGTGGAGAGATGCTTCCCCGCCACAGTATGGATGAAAGCATGTGCACAATACTCCTTGTAGTGGATGAAGTCAGTGCTCAGTCCTGCAGTGGCTTCCATGGCAAAATCAGCCGGTACGGGGAATAATTGCTCCCGGTGACCCATAAAAATGAGGTCGCTCCCAGTGCTTGGCCCAGCCCGCCTAGTCTGAGTGAGTTTTTGGAGACAGGGCAAATGCTGAGGCAGTGCTGGTTGTTCTGGACCATTCTTCTGCTAACTTTTGCCAGAAGAGTGTGGAAAGCACCCCATTCAGAACCCAGTGCCCAAAGATCACTTCCAGTCCACCAGGGTTCCGGATGTAGCACTCCAAATGCCAGACTGAGAACGACCACGCCAGGTAGCTGCGGGTTGAAGGGGAAATCTTCAGCTGTGCTGTAGAGAAAAAAAAGTTGTGGTTGAAGAAAAAAAAAATGTAAAAAAGTGCTAGCAAAATAGGTTAATCTTAAAGCAGCAGAACTAAATACACGTAGGACACTAGAAAAGAAAATGAGGCATGCTGGTAGTAGGAGAGGTTGTCGTTGGTCAGCCTATGGTTTTTTGCTGGTGTCCAATCCTCCTGTAGGCGGCAGAATAGTCAAAGGTTAAAGACTCCTGCATTCCTTAGTGGACAGGAATTAAAAATCTTATTAGCAAATGTATTTAGTAGGTACCATTTTAATTGATTACATACTATAAAATGTTTCCTTGTTTATTTATTATTTAGGTTATAGAGACCAGACAAATGGATGCACCTTATTTCTTGCCAGAAGTCATTTTTAGAGATAAATGCAGGTAATATGAACATTTTGAAGACCGGTTTGATACTTAAGGTGTATGTGTAATGACTTAAATCCTAGTAAACTACCAGATGGACCTTAACTTCTTCCCGCCGGCCGTACGCATATATGCGGCCTCTTGGGGGGTGGACATTAATGCGGGGAGGCCGTAGATATGCATACCTAAATATAAACCGAGCTGTACCATAACCGTGCGCCCTGCTCACTTCTGGCACAGTTACTGGCTATCGGAAAGCTCCCAATCTCTACTTGCGATCAGGAGCTTTCTTATCATGTGACCGGTGTGACAGCCAATCATAGAGGTCACATGATCAGAAACCCCACCCTGTCTACCGGCATCCGAAACCCCTTGAAGGGCCAGGAGGGGATGGCACCAAAAGGTTAAAGAAGGCACATAAATGTGCCTAAATTAACCACCTTTGTCCAGAACACTCTAGAAGCCCTCAAATCTGAGGGACCTGTAAGAACAACAGCTAGTGCTTTAGAATATTGATATCTGCTCTGACCTTTGCAGCTACTGTTGGTCAGTAGAGCTGGCCATAGATGGGTTGAAATTCAGAGGGTTTAGCGGGGGCCGACCCAATTTTGATCCATCTATGGTGGTTCCCACTCAACAGAAATCAATCTAATGATCAAAATTTTGGAAATGTTTTCTCAATCAGTGGTGTGGATGGGGGTATCTGTTCAATTTATCCCACCGACTGATAGACAAAAAAATAAAAAGAATAATCCATTGGCAGCCTAAGGTTGCCCCACACATTTAGCGGCCAGTAGAAAAGCATAGGAGGTAAGGCGGGAGAGTTTGACCCTCCAAGCTCTGAATGGCACCAGATCGGATATGGAAACAAACTTGTTTATGCGTACTATAAAATCTAGGTGGTGTATTATTGGGATTTAAGTGTTTACAAATATGCTATTGTTATAAGGCTCTATGATGTTCTTTTCACAATCTGGTTTCCATTTGCAAATGTATGTACATGAAATATCGCCATATTATGCATATCATCTGACAACACTAAAGAAATGACACTTTGCTACAATGTAAAGTAGTGAGTGTACAGCTTGTATAACAGTGTAAATTTGCTGCCCCCTCAAAATAACTCAACACACAGTCATTAATATCTAAACCGCTGCCAACAAAAGTAAGTACACCCATAAGTGAAAATGTCCAAATTGGGTCCAAAGTCAATATTTTCCAGCACTGCCTTAACCCTCTTGGGCATGGAGATCACCAGAGCTTCACAGGTTGCCACTGGAGTCCTCTTCCACTCCTCCATGATGACATCACGGAACTGGTGGATGTTAGAGACCTTGTGCTCCTCCACCTTCCGTTTTGAGGATGCCCCACAGATGCTTAATAGGGTTTAGATCTGGAGACATGCTTGTCCAGTCCATCACCTTTACCCTCAGCTTCTTTAGCAAGGCAGGGGTCATCTTGGAGGTGTGTTTGGGTTCGTTATCATGTTGGAATACTGCCCTGCAGCCCAGTCTCCGAAGGGGGAGGGATCATGCTCTGCTTCAGTATGTCACAGTACATGTTGGTTCCCTCAATGAACTGTAGCTGCCAAGTGCTGGCAGCACTCATGTATCCTCAGACCAGGGCACTCCCACCACCATGCTTGACTGTAGGCAAGGTACACTTGTCTTTGTACTCACTTGGTTGCTGTCACACATCTTCTTTAGAAGAGGCTTCCTTCTGGGACAACAGCCATGCAGACCACTTTGATGCAGTGTGCGGAGTATGGTCTGAGCACTAACAGGCTAACCCCCCACCCCTTCAGCCTCTGGAGCAATGCTGGCATCACTCCTATGTCTATTTCCCAAAGACAACCTTTGGATAGGACGCTGAGCACGTACACTCAATTTCTTTGGTCAACCATGGGGAGGCCTGTTCTGAGTGGAACCTCTCCTGTTAAACCGCTATATGGTCTTGGCCACCATGCTGCAGTTCAGTTTCAGGGTCTTGGCAATCTTCTTATAGCCTAGGCCATCTTTATGTAGAGTAACAATTCTTTTTTTGAGATCCTCAGAGAGTTCTTTACCATGAGGTGCCATGTTGAACTTCCAGTGGCCAGTATGAGAGAGTGAGAGCGATAACACCAAATTTAACAAACTTGCTCCCCATTCACAACTGAAACCTTGTAACACTAATGAGTCACATGGCACTGAGGAGGGAAAGTGGCTAATTGGGTCCAATTTGGACATTTTCACTTAGTTCTGTACTCACTTTTGTTGCCAGCGGTTTAGACATTAATGGCTGTGTGTTAAGTTATTTTGAGGGGACAGCAAATTTACACTGTTATACAAGCTGTACACTCACTACTTTACATTGTAGCAAAGTGTCATTTCTTAAGTGTTGTCACATGAAAAGATATAAAATATTTACAAAAATGTGAGGGGTGTACTCACTTTTGTGAGATACTGTGTGTGTGTGTGTAATATATATATATATAGTTTTTTTGTTTTTCTACACATTGGAGTATGCTCTGTTTTCTTCCTTGTGTGGAATTGTAGAATGATGGCTAGGCCTGCCTATTTTTCACTAAATGGCTATAGACATCTCAGAATGAATTGGGAACTGAATCCACAAGTGGTTTGTGGTAATCAGGCCAAGTGGTTGCTTTCAACCTTTTTGCAATGTACTTGAACTTGGCCATTTGCTGAAAATCTCCAATTCTTGATAATATATATATTTTTGTATTACCTCGCATATAAGGATACATCTTTCCGATCTGTGCTTTCATTGTGAGAGATCTTCTCTCCGTTCATGTCTCATTGTGTATGTTCAAGCCTTTCCAAATCTATCCAAAATGTAAAAAACCAACATTTGGCCAGAGTCCTGCTTTAATGTGCTCTTGGACTTATTATTTTTAACTTGCAGTTATTCAGTGGGTGTGGTATTCAGCACTGACTTTTAGAACAGTCAAAATTTTCATGCAGTGGTGCCTCTAGGCTTGGGGATCTAGGGGCGCCCAGAAGCAATGTGCTAACAAGTAGCACTGATTGGTCTATTACCCGACAGGTTTCATTTTCATTTATGGTTCGCTCCCTTTAAAGCAAGACATAAAAATACAGGCTGATCTGTAAATTTTAGTGAAGAAACTGTGTTGTCATCCCAGACAAGAAGTTAGGAGCTCACTGGATTTTTGGCAGATCGTCGGTTTTTTTTCTGTACTTGCAACATTGTTCAACCACTTGTCGACCACAATACATATATATATATATACATACATATACATAAATTGCGGGTTGCAAGCAATGCAGCCATACGCCCGTTAGCGGGCGCGTGGCTGAAGATATCCCCCATGTTTCCGTATTGGTTTTTTTTCAGCCACCGGCTGCCTTTCTCTTGAAAGCGTTCTGAGCCGCTGAAACACTTTCAAAAGTGGCGGGAGGAGACGTTCCCCCCCCCCCACCACTCCCTGGTGTCTCTTGGGCCTACCCATTCTGCCGGCTCACCCGAGAAAGATCTGATGGTGCGGCCAGCTGGTCACAGAGGCGATAAGGCAAAATCGTCTTTGATCACCTATATGGCCTTAGAGGACCGGAACAACGTCATGATGTCACTTCCGGTCCAGGGGTGGGGGGTAGTAATCCGTTTTTTTTTTGTTTTTTTTTAAGAGAAGTAAACAATTTTTTTTTTTTTTTTCGTTTTCTAAAGTAAAAGAGCAAAGATTTTTTTCCTTTTGGTTTTAAAGGTAAAGAAGAGATTTGGGGTCTTTTTAGACCCCCAGATCTCTCCATAAAGAGGACCTGTCATTCCTTATGTTTATTACAAGGGATGTTTACATTTCTTCTGATAGGAATAATAGGGATGAAAAAAGGAAAGGGACCGTGTTAAAATGAAAAAAAAAAAAAAGAAAAAAAATTTAAAACGCCCCTATCCCTCCATGCCTGCGGGCAGAAACGTACGTCACGCATGCATATGTAAACGGTGTTCGCACTACACATGTGAGGTATCGCCCCGAATGTTACAGCGAGAGCAATAATTCTATCACTAGAGCTCCTCTGTAACTCTAAACAGGTAACCTGTAAAGGCATTGAGGCTGGGTTCACACCTATGCGAATTGGATGCGGCTTAAACCGCATCCAATTCGCAGGACACTTGAAAACACATTGTTTTCAATGTGTCCAGTTCACATATGTGCGGTGCATCCGCACTCCGCATTGCACAAAAAACGCACACGTTTTTTGTGCAATGCGGTGCGAATTCCCAGCCCGTTGAGTCCAGTGGGAGCGCATCTAACACGGAGATGCACTCCGCACTGAACGGGGATATTTCCCCTGCTCGCGGCTCCTCCCCCATCTCTCCCCCCGCAGCTGCTGCGCTGTGGGAACGGACAGGAGCCACCGAACGGCGGCTCCTTCCCTTCCCAGCAGCAGAGAGGCTGGAATTCGCACCGCAATGGTGTGAATCCAGCCTTAAAGTGTTGCCTGTGGAGATTTTTAAGAACCGTAGTTTGTTGCCATTCCACAAGCATGTGCTATTTTAAACGTGACATGTTGGGTATCTATTTTCTCAGCAATTGGGGTATATATTGTTTTTTTTTTTTTAATTCATTAAAATTTATTTTTTCCCAAAAAAAATTGTGCTTGAAAGACATTGCAACAATCGCCATTGTCTCTGCTAACAAAATATATAATGTTTGGGGGTTTTAAGTAATTTTCTAGCAAAAAAATACTGATTTAAACTTTAAACAACTTTAACTTCAAATAAAAAGTGCCAGAATAGGTCTAGTGTTCAAGTGGTTAAAGTGATTAAACATGAGAAAATGTACATGTGTTGCAGAGATGCACTGGTTTTCTTTCTTTTGCCCTAAGCCCAGGTTCACAACGACAGTGGGAATGAAATCGTGTGGACTCAGCTGAAATCGCACAATTTCATGTCTGCGTTTCAGTCCCGACTTTGGGGGCGATTTTAGAGACATCTGTGTGGGTTTCTGCACAGATGTCTATTGAAATCGCACCCCAAATTCACCAAAAAGAAACTACTTTTGGAAATCAGTGCGGCATCGCACCGATTCGGACAGTGCTATTGCCGGCAATAGCCGTCGATTTGGCCAAATCGCTGCAATGTGAACCAGGGCTGAAATACACTTGTTACAGGCTGGGCTTTTTTTTTTTTTGTATAAAATATCTAGAAACAGTTGCATTAACATTTAAGCATGGAAAGCACTTGAAGTTCTCAGAAATAGTGAATGTCAAGCCTTTTCTTTACATTAAAAAAAAAATCTTTTGCTTTTAACAACCACTTTCCAGAAAATCCTATTTTATTTTTTCCCATGGCATTCTCAAGGAAAGTGTGTTCTGAGTGGGGATTCCTGGTAGAGCAATCTATACCGGAGAGAATGTGAATAAAAGGATTCCCAATCAATTGTATTAGTCTGAGGATGTGCAGCTGTGGGCTGAGGAGAAATCCTATAAGCATCTCCTCTGTATTATTTTTGTGAAGAGACTGGCAAGCTCTCAATGACAGAGAGAGAACTCCTCTAAACTGCACTTTTAGAGGACCACAGGCCATGCTTGAAATGTACAGAACAGTAGTCCCTCAGTTCGATTTTCTTAGTTACACTGATGCTGAAAAGTATTATGGAGTCCCGTCTTTCAGTTGAAGGAGGCTGAGATCATTTAGTTTATGGGCAAAGAAAGGTTTATTGCAGGGGTCTCCCAACTTTCTAAACAGAAAGGGCCAGTTTACTGTCCTTCAGACTTTAGGGGGGCCGGACTGTGGCCAGTGGGGGTAAACCATGGCAGATCTAACCAATAAGCAGTGTAGCGCAACTTTAAATTCAATAATTAATACCTCAATTGTACCACCATGCGAAATCTAAAATCAATTAAAAAACATTCTATATCAGTGTATAAATAAATCCAAAACCTAGTTCACAAGTGTCCGTGTTTAGAAGGTCACAAGAGAGAATATGGGTCTGGGGTAGGGTTGTCCCGATACCGATACTAGTATCGGTATCGGTGCCGATACCTAGCATTTGCACGAGTACTTGTAGTGGTGCAAATGCTGCCGATGCCTCATCCAATACTTAGACACTAGGATGACCGGAGGAGGGGGGCTTAGCACAGAGGAGGACACAGCGGGGGGGGGGGGGGGATACAGGGATACTCAGGGATGATTGGTGCAGCGGTGGGGGAAATTACAATCAGCGATCTCCCCTCCGCTGCATTCAGCTGCTTAATTGAAAGCTGCACAGGGAGAGTGCCCCTGTATCCTCCGCTGTGTCCTCCTCTGTGCTACTCCTCTCCCCCCTCCTCCTCCGGTTCCCGTGTCCACCTCTGAGTTCTCCTCCAGTTCCCCCCCTCCGGTCCCGATCTGTACTCCCCTGGTCCCCCCTCCGGTCCCGATCTGTACTCCCCTGGTCCCCCCCCCCTCCGGTCCCGATCTGTACTCCAAAAAAAAAAATTTAAAGTAAAATTGTAGAAAAAATTTAAAAATAAAATAAAAAAACCATGGCATTGCCCACTCCCAAAAAAAAAGAGAGCGTTGTAAAAAAAAACTATAAATTGTAAAAAATAATAAAAAAATTAATTGTAAAAAATAAAATAGTGAGCAAAAAAATTTAATTAAAAACCACTGACAGTCCACGCCTCATCAGCGCCACCTATCATTGCCCATCAGTGCTGCATATCAGTACCACTGTCACATGACATTAAAAAAAGTATCAGTTAGGCCTCATACACATGGGCGTTTGCAGAAAAATAAGTAAAACGCCGGGCCTGACGTCAGGGAAAAAAACTGACGTTTTGCTTGGCGTTTTGCATTGACGTCAATGGACGTTTTTTCACGCCAGCTTTTTGCGGCGTTTTCTGCCTCTATTCAAAATCAATGGTACCCTATGGGAGCCCATTGATTTGAATAGAAGCCGCACCAGAAGTCGGATCACGGTGATCCGACTTGCGGCGCGACTTGTGTGCTAGGGGGCTGTGATGTGAAGCCCGCCCCAGGATGTGACATCATGAGGGTGGGGCTGATGACGTCATCCTGTGGACCCGCCCCATGCCAATATAAGGCAACCGCGCAGCACGGACCCGGCATTTGAGTGGAAGAGAGCGACGAGTCAACATCTCCAGAAGAAGGGGAAGAAGAAGAAGCGGCGGCGGGAGAAGCTAGCCGGGGAGACAGCAGCAAAAGAGCTGAAGACCCCCGCAGAAGACCCCTCGGAAGACAGAAGACCCCACAAAAGAGCCGAAGAAAGAAGAGAGGGGAGAAGATGCCAGAACGGATTTAATAAAATATTTTAAAAAGCTGTGTAGTGTTTTTTATTTTTGTACACTTTTTTCCCCCAGGTAAATGGGTAGGGGTACGATGTACCCCATACTCATTTACATAGGGTGGGGGGCCCGGCATCTGGGGGGCCCCCTTGTCAAAGGGGGCTTCCAGATTCCGATAAGCCCCCGCCCGCAGACCCCGACAACCAACGGCCAGGGTTGTCGGGAAGAGGCTCTTGTCCCCATCAACATGGGGACAAGGTGCTTTGGGGTGGGGGGAGCAGTGCCCCCCCTGCCCCAAAGCACCCATACTCCCCATGTTGAGGGCATGCGGCCTGGTACGGTCCAGGAGGGAGGGGGGGCGCTTGCTCGTCCCCACCCCCTTTCCTGGCCTGCCAGGCTGCGTGCTCGGATAAGGGTCTGGTATGGATTTTGGGGGGGACCCTACGCCGTTTTTTTTTCCGGCGTGGGGGCTCCTCTTAAAATCCCTGCCAGATCGAAGAGCCTGGTATGCTCTGGGGGGGGGAACCCCACGCAAATTTTTTACGGGGGTTCCCCTTTAAGACACCTAGCACACAAGTCGCGCCGCAAGTCGGATCACTGTGATTGTGGATGGAATTATGCCCCATCGTTGGCATCAGTGGAAAGAATAGTGTTATTACATAACAAAAGAACAGGAATAAATCAAAGAAAACTTCTGGTTCATTTTTTGAATGCTGTTGTAGAATTACATTTTAACCACTTCACCCCCGGAAGGTTTTACCCCCTTAATGACCAGGCCATTTTTTGCGACACGGCACTGCGTTATTTTAACTGACAGTGGCGCGGTCGTGCGACGTTGTACCCAAACAAAATTGATGTCCTTTTTTTCCCACAAATAGAGCTTTCTTTTGGTGGTATTTGATCACCTCTGTGCTTTTTATTTATGCGCTATAAACAAAAAAGAGCAACCATTTTGAAAAAAAACCAATATTTTTTACTTTCTGCTATAAAACATACCCAATAAAAATAATTTAAAAAATCTAATTTCTTCATCAATTTAGGCCAATGTGTATTTTGCTACATTCTTTTGGTAAAAAAAATCCCAATAAGCATATATTGATTGGTTTGTGCAAAAGTTATAGTGTCTACAAACTATGGGATAGATTTAGAGACTTTATATTTTGTACTAGTAATGGCAGCGATCAGCGATTTTTAGAGGGGCTGCGAAATTGCAGCAGACAAATTGGACCCTAAGTGACACTTTTTGGGGACCAGTGACACCAATACAGTGATCAGTGCTAAAAAAATGCACTGTCTCTATAAATGACACCAGCAGGGAAGGGGGTTAACACCAGGGGCGATCAAAGGATTAAATGTGTTCCCTTAGTGTGCTTACTAACCGTGTGGGAAATGGACTCACTGCAGGAACAGAGAGATCTGTGTTCCTGATTAGCAGGAATCACAGATCTCTCTGTTTCTGTCTGACAGAAGGACGGTCTGCTTTATTTACATCAGCAGATCGCCATTTTGTCATTCCCCGAAGAGATCACAGGAGGCGGGCGGTTCCCGGGCCCACTGATTGGCTCCCGCTGTGTCCAATCACAGTGGCAGCAGGTCGCCGCCGCGTGTGCGCAAGCCCCACACCAGGACATGCAGTCAACACACAGATACATTGTTTCGCGCAGCCGTGCCGCCCTGCTGCAGTATATGTGCGGTGGGCGGTCCGGAACTGGTTAAAGCCCATCTCCAGACAAAGCCCCTCTCCCATTCTTTCCTGCCACCTTTTCTATCTGGACGTAAGTACCACTCAGTGCATGGTCCAACCGCAGAACCTGTCCACCTCCCATAGACTTTTACAGGCTGCCGGCAGCAGGGCTGCACTGTGTGCCTGTACCTTCCAACCGCACAGAAACGCCGGAGCAATATGTGCATGGTGTATTAGGCCTAAAGGGTTAGTTCACTTTACAAAGTATCCTAATGGTAGAACCCTCCCGTGAATGCAAATATCACTCTTCAGACACCATCCCTAATTTAAAACAACAAATTAGATTCCCCTCCAGTCCACAAGAGGCATTTAGGAGATAAGAAAAATGAACTTTAATGGCATCCCAGTCTTAGTCCGTAGGGTGTGTCTATGGGAATGTTTGACCATTCTTCCAGAAGAGCATTTATGAGGTCGGGCACTGATGTGAACGAGAAGGCCTGGCTCACAGTCTCCACTCTAATTCATCCCAAAGGTGTTCTGTCGGGTTGAGGTCAGGACTCTGTGCAGACCAGTCAAGTTCCTCCAACCTAAACTCTCCATCCATGTCTTTATGGACATTGCTTTTGTGCACTGGTGAGGAGTCATGTTGGAACAGGAAGGGGCCGTTGCCACATTGTTCCCGCACAGTTGGGAGCATGAAAATGTCTTGGTATGCTGATGCCTTAAGAGTTCCCTTCACTGGAACTAAGGGGCCAAGCCCAACCCCTGAAAAACAACCCCACACCATAACCCCCCCTCCACCAAATTATTTGGACCAGTGCACAAAGCAAGGTCCATAAAGACATGGATGAGCGAGTCTGGGGTGGCGGAACTTGACTGACCTGCACAGAGTCCTGATCCCAACCTGATAGAACACCTTTGGGATGAATTAGAGCGGAGAATGCAAGCCAGGCCTTCTCATCCAACATCAGTGACTGACTTCACAAATGCACTTCTGGAAGAATGGTCAAACATTGCCATAGACACACTCCTAAACCTTGTGGGCAGCCTTCCCAGAAGAGCTGTTATAGCTGGCCAACTCAATATTGAACCCTACAGACTAAAACTGGGATGCCATTAAAGTTCATGTGTGTGTATAAAGGCAGGCGTCACAATACTTTTGACAATAATAATGTATACAGCCCTTTCTTTAGGAACATGTGCGTTGGGATTTGTGCATTCGATGCATTTTAAGACACAAGTCCTCAGACTGAAATTGACTTTTGAGATGAGATTAATATATTAACGTTTGTGTGAAATTTTGGAGATTGGGTTTACATATGCGTTAACAGAAGGTTGCCGATCTTCTATTTACAGCTTACCAAAATCCCTGGATAAGCACGATAAGAATGTCTACTTCCTAACCAACAAAATTGCAGAATCCCTGGGTGGCAGTGGATACAGCGTGGAGAGACTGTCCGTCACCTATGTGCCCCAAGTGACAGGTAAGACTTGTTCCTGCTTCAGCGTTCTATGGAAACATGTACAAATGTATTGAAGCAGAACACTGGCCAGCCACATACTCTATCACATGCTCAGCTTTAGAAAATCTACAACAAAACACATTTTTATAATGTTTCAGTGCCTACAGAATAACCATAAGGAAAGAGAATACCTTGTGGATTAGATTGGCTTTCTGAAATATTTAGGAACTCTAAGGCAGGTTAGTTGAGTAATGTTATAAGCTCATGGTATGGCGTCTTTGAAGGAATTGAGCACAGACACAGCTAGACGTCAGTTTTTAAAATCTCTTGTTGAATTGTATTAGAGGAAAAAATAGTTAACCGCTCAAGGAATATAAAACTTCTTTCTCTAGGTATTAAAAATCCAGGCTAGAACCAGTAAACCACATTTTGATGCCATTTACACTGGCATTAAATGGAGGCTATGAGCAGGCAGTTCTGACTTCTACCAAGTGCCTTCTAATGAATGGAGTTGATTCATTGAATGGCTCAGTTTGTACAGAGCATCCCCAAAGTATTCACAGCCCTTCACTTTTTCCACATTTTGCCTTATTCCAAAATTGATTAAATTCATTATTTCCCTCATGTTCTTCAAACAATACCCCATAATGACAACGTAAAAGAAGTTTGTTTGAAATCTTTATAAATTTATTAAAATAATCCCATGTACATAAGTATTCCTAGCCTTTGCTCAATACTTTGTTGAAGCACCTTTGGCACCAACTACAGCCTCAAGCTTTTTTGATTATGATGCTACAAGCTTGGCACACCTATTTTTGGGCAGTTTCTCCCATTCTTCTTTGCTCCATCAGGTTGGATGGGGAGCGTAGGTGCACAGCCATTTTCAGATCTCTCCAGAGATGTTCAGTCTGGTTCAAGTCTGGGCTCTGGCTGGGTAACTCAAGGACATTCACAGAGTTGTCCCATAACCCCTCTTTTTTTTTATCTTGGCTGAGTGCTTAGGGTAATTTTTGGAAGATGAGCGCTCTGGAGCAGTTTTCGACAAGGATGCCCCTGTACATTGCTGCATTCATCGTTCCCTGACTAGTCTCCCAGTTCCTGCCACTGAAGAACACCCCCGCAGCATGATGCTGCCACCACCATCCTTTAGGTGCATTTTGGCAAACTCTAGATGGGTTGTCATGGGCCTTTTACCGAGAAGTGGCTTCCATCTGGCCACTCTACCATACAGGCCTGATTGGTAGAGTACTGCAAAGATGGTTGTTCTTTTGGAAGGTTCTCCTCTCTTCACAGAGAAACGCTGGGGCTCTGTCAGAGTGACCATCGGGTTCTTGGTCAACTCCCTGAAGGCCCTTCTCTGATCACTCAGTTTGGCCGGACGGCCTGCTCTAGGAAGAGTCCTGGTGGTTCCAAACATCTTCCATTTATGGATGATGGAGGCCACTGTGCTCATTGGGACATTCAATGCTGCAAAAAGTTTTCTGTACCCTTCCCCAGATCTGTGCCTTGATACAATCATGTCTTGGAGGTCTACAGACAATTCCCTGGACTTCATGGCTTGGTTTGTGCTCTGACATGCACTGTTAACTGTAGGACCTTATATAGACAGGTGTGTGCCTTCCCAAATCATATCCAATCTGCTGAATGTACCACAGGTGGACTCCAATCAAGTTGTAGAAACATCTCAAGGATGATCAGTGGACACAGGAGGCACCTGAGCTCAATTTTGGGTGTCATGGAAAAGGCTGTGAATACTTATGTACATGTGATTTTCATTCATTTTTGTTTTTTAATACATTTGCAAAGATTTCAAACGAACTTCTTTCACGTTGTCATTATGGGTTGGTGTTTGTAGAATTTTGAGTTAAATAATGAAATTAATCTATTTTGCAATAAGGCTGTAACACAACAAAATGTGGAAAAAGTGAAGCGATGTGAGTACTTTCTGGATGCACTGTATTTGATGCATATGAGACAATTCAAATGAATGACAACGCTAAACTTCTTCATAAGTACTATAAATACACAGTTAAAATATACATTTGGGAACTGGTTTACCCCCTAAAGGAGTTGTATTTATGTCTAGGGCTTGGGACCCAACGAGACAGTAAAACCATAAGAAGGAACTAAAGCAATCAAAACACAATTTAACTGAATCACTGATTAGCACATGAAAGCCGTCTTAATAAATATATCACCACATTGGTGCCTTTTTTAATAATAGCCTGGAGTTTAGCTTTAGGTTTCATATAATACATGGTATTACTTTTTTTTACATACATTGAAAAACATTTAAAAACAAAATCACACATTGTATCGATATTTAGTAAATCTAGTTTGAAATGACTTTAAAGTCTAAGTGTAGCTAAAATAAAAAACATAAAATCGGCACAAAAGGAGCACTTAAAATGGAGTTCCACCCAAAAGTGGAACTTCCACTTTAATGGAAGGTGACCCCCCCGACATGCCACAATTTACATGTCTTTTTTTTTTAGGGGGGTTGACCAGGGACCCTGTTTTCTCAGGGTCCCAGGTCCACTTCCTCCCCTGGCGCCGCGGCTCCAGGAAGAAAGTCCACCTTCCCCCCTCCCTCTTGGTGAT
>BLSH010328248.1:1133393-1151910 GCA_018402905.1 Glandirana rugosa
GGGGGCTTTTTTAACTGCAGAGCAAAATTTGCATTTGGAGCAGCCACTATGATCCAAGCTATAAAAATGTAGATACTGTTTGTGTATAAAGCAGGCATGGCAAGTCCTGGCTATCAAGCCTCTGGAAGTGTGGGTCCAATCATGCAGCTAAAACCTTTTAGGAGTATTTCATAAGATGTGCCACACATCACTTTAGGCATAAAGCCGACACATGTCTTGACCACTTATGAGCAGTTGGAGGATGTACAGAACCAAGTCAGTTACTGCCCCATGGAATGGGCGATCTGAACCCTCAACTACTGCCACGGGCTATGACTCTGTGATGCTTACTCTACTCCTACGTGGAAAGAATCGTTTGAACCCTCACTTTCTATTTTTATTCTTGCTCTACTCCTACATAGAACAGGCCACTTGAACCCTTACTGTCACATAGAAAGGAACATAGAATTTCTCACATACTGCCACATGAAATGGACCATCTAACTTCCTACCCACTGCACATGGAAGGGGTCATGTGATCCTCACACACTACCACATGGAAAGGGCCATGGAGTTTCTCGCCTACTGCCACGTGAAAATGGCCATCTGATTCCTTACTTACTGTACATGGAGTGGATCGTGTTAACCCTCACATACTACCACATGGAAAGGGCCATGTGAACCCTTACCTAATGCCACATGGAAGAGGTCTTTTGAATCCTCTCATGCTACCACATGGAAAGGGCCATAGAACTTCTCACCTACTGCCACATGAAAGGGCCATCTGACTTCTTAGCTACTGCACAAGGAAGGGGTCATGTGAACCCTCACGTACTACCACATGGAAAGGGCCATGTGAACCCTTACCCAATGCCACATGGAAGAAACCACGTGAACCGTTTTATGCTGCCGTATGTATTTACGCTGGCATCTACTGCCACGTGTTATTGTTTGTGTGATCTTCCACCATTTCTGCCTCATGAAAAGGGCTGTGTGATCCCTCACCAGCTAATGTTGTTTGCACTCTTTCTTTCTACTTTCTGACAGAGATTTCTGGATCCTGTAGTTTCTCAACAGCTGGAGGACCCAGACATCTCAGGGCGCTTTTCTTGTAATTTGGTATTTTTTGTTGACTAATGACACAAACTGACATGTGTTGGCTTGAAGAATGGTCGCTCCTCTGTATTCACTCTACTGATATATATATCATATAGTATACTATATGTAGGAGTTCACTGGAACTGAAGGAAAACTGAGATTTACAAGTTGCCCTGCCACTCTGAATGCAGGTAGCAAAGAAAAATACTCAGCACTTCCAAGTCACAGCGTGTGATGGTGAGAGCAGAGTCCTCAGCCTTGTGCAAGCTCCGTCTGGGATAGACTTGGCTCGGAAAGCAACTACTATGTCCAACGGCCCACACACTATCTGACACATCTCAGAAGTGTCATATAGCATCACCATGCAGAGCTCTTCAAGCGAGCTAACATTTAAAGTGATTGCAAAGGTTGTTTTTTGTTTTTTTAATAACAATCATGACATACTTGCTCTGTTCAATGGTTTTGCACAGAGCACCCCCAATCCTCCTCATCTGAGGTCCCCCGTCGCCACTTCTGGCTCCTCCCCACTTCCAAGTCACAGCATGTGGTGGTGGGAACAGAGACCTCATCCCTGTGCAAGCTCCACCTGGTATAGACTTGGCTCAGAGAGCAACCACTGTGCCCAGCGGCGTGCACACTATCTGACACATCTTGGAAATGTCATAGAGCATCACCACCCAGAGCTCTTTAAGTGATTTTTTTTTAAATAAGCAGCCCAAATCCTCCTCTTCTGGGGTCCCCAGTCGGCGCTTCTCCCCACTTCTGAGTGAAAAGTGCCATGCTATGGGGGGCACTTGTGCGGGCTCAATCCCAAGCCAGGCTCTGTGTGTCCATTGACACACACAGCGTGGCAGGCCCTGTCCCCTCTCTCCTCACAGGCTGTGATTGAGGAGCCAATGGCTCCTGCTGCTGCCTTTATGTCCAGTGAGGGGAAAGGGAGAAGAAAGACGCTGTTCCTCGGACACACTGATCGATCAAGATTTGGGCCAAGTAAGTTTTTCTTTGAGATACGTTTTTGTTTTTATGCAATTGTAAAGTGATTATTTCTGTTTAGGTTGGTAAGTCTACCATTTCATGTACATATGGTACTTTCATAGTGCACTGTCTGTGACCATTCTTTCTTCCCTGTAACCCCACAGAACAGTGGCAGGTACAGTGAGGGAAAAAGTATTTTATCCCCTGCTTATTTTCTACGTTTGCCCACTGACAAAGAAATGATCAGTCTATAATTTTGAAGGTAGGTTTATTTAACCGTGAGAAACAGAATAACAACAAAAATATCAGAAAAAACGCATTTCAAAAAAAGTTATAAATTGATTTGCATTTTAATGGGTGACTTAAGTATTTGATCCCCTATCAGTCAGCAAGATTTATGGCTCCCAGGTGTCTTCTTTACAGGTAGCGAGCTGAGCTTAGAAGCACTCTCTTAAAGGGAGTTTTCCTAATCTCAGCTTGTTACCTATATAAAAGACACCTGTCCACAGAAGCAATCAATCAGATTCCAATCTCTTCTCCATGGCCAAGACCAAAGAGCTGCCCAAGGATGTCAGGGACAAGATTGTAGACCTACACAAGGCTGGAATGGGCTACAAGACCATCAGCAAGCAGCTTGGTGAGAGGGTGACAACAGTTGGTGCGATTATTCGCAAATGGAAGAAAAACAAAATAACTCCAATATTCCTCGGTCTGGAGCTCCATGCAAGATCTCACCTCGTTGAGTTTCCATAATCATGAGAATGGTGAGGAATCAGCCCAGAGCTACACAGGAGAATCTTGTCAATGATCTCAAAGCAGCTGGGACCATAGTCACCAAGAAAACAATTGGTAACACACCACACCGTGAAGGACTGAAATCCTGCAGAGCCCGCAAGGTCCCCCTGCTCAAGAAAGCTCATGTACAGCCCGTCTGAAGTTTGCTAATAAACATCTGAATGATTCAGAGGAGAACTGGGTGAAAGTGTTGTGGTCAGATGAGACCAAAATTGAGCTCTTTGGCATCAACTCAACTCGATGTGTTTGGAGGAGGAATGCTGCCTATGACCCTAAGAACACTAGCCCCACTGTCAAACATGGAGATGGATACATTATGCTTTGGGAGTGTTTTTTCTGCTAAGGGGACAGGACAACTTCACCGCATCAAAGGGACGATGGACGGGGCCATGTACCATGAAATCATTGGTGAGAACCTCCTTCCCTCACCCAGGGCATTGAAAATGGGTTATGGATGGATATTCCAGCATGACAATCACCCAAAACACACAGCCAAGGTAACAAAGGTGTGGCTCAAAAAGAAGCACATTAAGGTCCTGAAGTGGCCTAGCCAGTCTCCAGACCTTAATCCCATAGAAAATATGTGGAAGGAGCTGAAGGTTCAAGCTAGCAAATGTCCGCCTCAAAACCTTAATGACTTGGAGAGGATCTGCAAAGAGGAGTGGGGCAAAATCCCTCCTGATTTGTGTGCAAACCTGGTGGCCAACTACAAGAAAAGTCTGATCTCTGTGATTGCCAACAAGGTTTTGCCACCAAGTACTAAGTCATGTTTTGCGAAGGGATCAAATATTTATTTCACTCATTGTATGCAAATACATTTATAACTTTTTTTGAAATGCGTTTTTCTGGATATTTTTGGTATTCTGTCTCTCACTGTCAAAATAAACCTACTATTAAAATTATAGACTGTTCCTTTCTTTGGCAGTGGGCAAACATACAAAATCAGCAGGGGATCAAATACTTTTTCCCTCAGTGTAAGTACAAGCTGTAGGTACTGGTAGTCATTGTTAATTTTGTCGACTAAGCATTTTCGGCGCCTAACCTAATACCATTTTAGTCGACTAAAATACAACTAAAACTAAAACAATTGAGATGACTAAAATGGGACTAAAACTAAAAGGGCATTTTAGTCAAAAGACAAAGACTAAAACTAAATTGAATTTGACGTCAAAATGAACAGTGGTCTGTAGTGCATGTTCATACCTCAATACCATAAATAATAACATATTAGATTTTTCACTCTAGTAGTATATAATGAGTTTGGAAATTGTAGAGAAATGCTTAAATAATGCATTACAATTTAACTACACCCATTAGATTTTAGACGACTAAAATTCGTTTTAGTCGACTAAAATTATTTTAGTCAGCTAAAATGTACTGGAGATTTTAGTAGACTAAATACGACTAAAGCTAAAACAATACTAAAATGGGACTAAAACTAAAATGCCATTTTAGTCCTAAGACTAAATCAAAATTTGCTGCCAAAATGAACACTGCTGGTAGTAACATGCAGTTCTGTACACTAATATACTAAAGCATGTTTAATCCAATGTACCAAGTTGAGCTGCAACAATATTTAATTCTTCATCCCAGGCGTCATACCAAGTTTGTGTAAATTGTTGGCATAGCATTCATATAATGTCCGGTTGCCAGAGACGCAAAATAGCACAACTTTGACTTTTTTACAGGTTTGCAATCACTAAAAATCCATGACATTGCATATGCTTATGTGAGCTTGTAACGTGGTAAACCCAGTTTTCATTCAGATTATCAGATGTCATTAATGGAAGTCAGGATAATTCTTTTTTCTGTAATGCCTGTATGTACATATCAATTATTTTATGTTGTAAAAAAAAAAAACTATAGTTTTCCATCATGTGAGTCTGGAACTTGTCTGCAAAGACCTAATCTAGCCCCCATGTTGCTGTAGGGCAGGGGACTCCATACTTTCTTAACAAAGGGCCAATTTACTGTTCTTCAGACTTTCGTGGGGCCAGACTGTGTCTGCCAGTAGGAGTAGACAATGCCTCAGGCTTAGTGGTGAGTGGGAGTAAAAATATGTGGTTGGGTGGAGGAAGAATAGTGCCTTGTCATTGGTATCAGTGGAAGGAATAGTGCCCCATCTTTGGTGTCAGTGGGAGGAATAGTGCCCCATCATTGGTATAAGTGGGAGGAATAGTGCCCCATCTTTGGTATCAGTGGGAGGAATAGTGCCCCATCATTGGTATAAGTGGGAGGAATAGTGCCCCATCTTTGGTATCAGTGGGAGGAATAGTGCCCCATCATTGGTATCAGTGGGAGGAATAGTGCCCCGTCATTAGTATCAGTGGGAGGAATAGAGCCCCATCATTGGTATCAGCGGGAGGAATAGAGCCCCATCATTGGTATCAGCGGGAGGAATAGAGCCCCATCATTGGTATCAGTGGGAGGAATAGTGCCCCATCTTTGGTGTCAGTGGGAGGAATAGTGCCCCATCTTTGGTGTCAGTGGGAGAAATACTGCCCCATCATTGGTATCCGTGGGAGAAATAGTTCCCCATCTTTGCTGTCAGTGGGAGAAATAGTGCCTCATCATTGGTATAAGCGGAAAGAAAAGTGCCCCATCATTGGTATCAGTGGGATGAATAGTGCCCCATCATTGATATCAGTGGGAGGAATAGTGCCCCGTCAGTGGGAAGAATAGTGCCCCATCATTGGTATCAGTGGGAGGAATAGTGCCCCATCATTGGTCTCAGAGGGGAATAGTGCCCTGTCATTGGTGTCAGTGGAAGGAATAGTGCCCCATCATTGGTGTCAGTGGAAGGAATAGTGCCCCTATCATTGGTATCAGTGGAGAATGTTTTCCCATCATTGAAATTAAGGGGAAGGAATAGTGCCCCCATCGTTGGTGTCAGTGAGGAGAAGGGTGCCCTGTTGTTTGTATTAGTGTAAGGAATACTGCCCCACCATTGGTGTCAGTGGGAGGAATAGTGCCTCATCATTGGTGTCAGTTGGAGGAATAGTGCCCCATCATTGGTATCAGTGGGGGGAATAGAGCCCCCATCATTGGTCTCAGTGGGGAATAGTGCCCTATCATTGGTGTCAGTGGAAGGAATAGTGCCCCCATCATTGGTATCAGTGGAGAATGTTGTCCCATCATTGAAATTGTGGGGAAGGGATAGTGCCCCCATCGTTGGTGTCAGTGAGGAGAATAGTGCCCTGTTGGTGTTCATTTAAGGAACAGTGGCCAATCAATGGTGTCAGAAGAAGAATTTATGCTCCATCATTGGTGCCAGTGGGAGTAATAATACCTCATTGTTGGTGTCGGAGGGAGGAATAGTGCATCGTATCAGTGGGAAAAATAGTGTCCCAACATCCAGATAAAGCAAGCAAAGGGCCACAGTTTGGAGACCTGCAATCAGCCATATCACTGATCACCATATTATATCACTATAGTAGGGATCTGCAGCTACAGGGTGTTTCTTCAGTTCTGCCTGAGACTCCATACTTGCTGAAGAATTGTGTTTATAGTGGTCTGCTACTTTCAATACTGTGTAGCAAATCAGAAACATAGATGATTTTTTTCAACAAGTCTGAAACCATCCCAAAGGTGGGCTACTGCAGAGCTTGACCAGTTTTTGGCTTGAATTATTCCGAAAGACACCGTATCACCCCAGCTTTCCCCCATGTTGTAGCCATGGCAGAGCTAACTAGGCATTATTGTTTCACATTATGCGAGTCTGTGGGAAGCAGGGATTAGTGGTACCAAAATTGTTCAGAATATCTTGGGGTCAACCTCTACCTTGGCCTTGGAGCATTGCGGAGCCAATAGATTCCCATTGGCATCTCAGATGCTTTTAATAAACCAATGGATTTGGGAGGACCTGTACAAGTATTACTGTTTTCTCAGTTTTAAAAACTAGGAAGCTTATTGCTGGGGGAAAAAAAGCTTGGCACGCAAAGTTGAGTAACCAAAGATGGTTTCTCCTGAAGTTATCGGGTGTATCTGTTAATGAAGAGAGTCAATGGAATGGTAACCCATAGCCACCAATCAGCATTTACTGTTTCTTGTACTTTACTTTATTACATAGTTAGATTGAAAAAGGCACACAAGTCAGTTGAGTTCAAACAAAAGTCTATTGAGTTCAACATCATTGCTGTTTGTGTTGAATAATAGGCTTGTTAGGTGTTTACCTCTTCCTTTGGGTTCACATTCAGTCATCGTCTTATATTTCTACCACAAGAACACAAATTCATTTAGCTGCAGTCTCCGGCTGATAGAACAGGTCTGCAGGCAGCTGCTGAACTACACATCCCAGCATTTACAGAATACCATTATTAGTCTGCTGATGATGTTTTATTCCAATAGATGAAGACAGATTATCCAGGAGAAAGAGCATAGTGGACACCATATCCATCCAGGTGGACATTATGTCTGGGAGCAACACCGAGGACAAGGTAACTGATCTCCTAACATTGTTTTAAATACCGACATGAACTGCAGAGATAAAACCGTGCATATTGACGAGATAAGTAGAATTGTTTACAGGTTCTTCTATATAGTGGCATCAATTTATGCAGCGCTTTACACATATACATTGTTTATGTGCATTCACATCAGCCCTCAAGGCGCTTACAATATAAGGTCTCAAACTCACAATCATACAGATACTAAGGACAATTTAGACAGGAGCCAATTAATCTACTAGCATGTCTTTGGAGTGTGGGAAGAAACCGGAGTACCCGGAGGAAACCCACGCAGGCACAGAGAGAACATGCAAACTCCAGGCAGGTAGTGCCGTGGTTGGGATTCAAACTGACCCCAGTGCTGTTAGGGGGAAGTGCTAACTAATTAGCCACTGTGCTGCCTGCATTAATGCTGATTTCAGGGCAGATACAAAAGACAAACAATAATGCAGCTTTGTAATCATTAACCACTTCAATACCAGGCACTTACCCACCTTTCCGCCCAGACCAATTTTCAGCTTTCAGTGCTGTCGCATTTTGAATGACAATTGTGCAGTCATGCAACACAGTACCCAAACAAAATTGTTATCATTTTGTTCCCACAAATAGTTTTATTTTGGTGGTATTTGTTCACCTGTGGGGTTTTTATTTTTTGCGCTAAAAATGAAAAAAAAAAAAAAATTTGAAGAAAAAAAAAAAAGTTTTCTCTGTTTCTGTCACAGAACTTTGTAAATAAGTCCATTTTCTCCATCACTGACGGGCACTCATGAGACTGCCCTGATGGGCACTTGTGAGGCAGTACTGATTGGCACTGATGAGGCAGCACTGACGGGTACTGATGATGAGGCACTTACATGTGGCACTGATAAGCAGCACTGATAGGTGGCACTGATATGCAGCAATGACAAGCACTGATGGGCACTCATAGGCGGCACTGATAGGTGGCACTAGGGCACTGATAGGTGGCACTGGTGGGCACTGATAGAGGGTACTGTAAGGTGTGCATTCCCTGGTGGTCCTGGGTGGCATCTGAAATACACTGAGTGCCATCCATGTTGGGCATTGTGCCCCTTACCTGGTGGTCAGGATGGGCTTTCCCTGGCGGTCCTGGGTGATGATCCATGGGGGGGGGACTGCACTGATAAACAATCAATGCAGTCCCCCCCTGTCAGGAGAGCCGCCAATCGGCTCTCGTCTACTCGCGTCTGCAGACACGAGTAGAGGAAAACCCGATGTACGGCCCTTCCTGTTTACACTGTGATTAGCCATGATTCGTCACAGCTGATCACGTGACTGATGCACCACACCACCACAATCAGACTGACACACCACATCGCCGATCTGCGCCCTGCGTTCTGGCTTATTATCCTGCTGGACGTCCTATCACGCCCTGTCAGGATAACTGAACCACTTCCCGGCCGTCATTCTGCATACGGCGGTAGGGAAGTGGTTAAGGGTCTGACTCTGTTCACACCAGAACATGGTGCTGGAAACCTGCATTCCATACCCATTTCTTCCACCATGTGCAAAACGCACTGGGTGTGTGATCTACTGCAGTACTCAATGTATTCCTAATGACACCCCAAACTCAGATCACAACCTCAGCGTGTTTGCCTACATCGGATCGCATGGTATTGCAGTACCTTGCAACCCAGGTGCACTGTTTTTAAAAGTAGTGCACGGTACTACTTTTGGTGCGATCCAGGGCAGATCAAATTCCTGTGCATTTCAGGTGTAATGGGCCCCACTACATCATTAAATATATATTTTTAAATACAGACAGTGAAAGTACCCCAAAAAAACAAGATCTGCTTCCTGCTGGGTAGTGCTCCACAGTGCTTGTGCCTCTGTAAATCGTTTACCTTAACGCAAATCTACAAGACTGGACCTGTCTGAATAAAGATAGTTTCTGCAATCTCTGTTGACTTGAAACACCCACTAAGTTGCTGGCAGCCATTGGTCCTGGCTGCACAGGTTTTAGATATTTTTTTATGCATTTGAAGAAAGGAGCATTTTTTAAGCCAAAATATTCCTTGTGCTGTGGTATGCTGATTTTTTTTTTTTTTATTCATTCATATGAAGCACATATTTTAACAGGGAGTCCATTTTTTATTGCAGAATTATTTGCCAGACATCTAATTATTCTAAGCATTTCACATACTGTGCCCATCCGAGTGGTATAAACCCAGGCTTATGATTTACAGGGTTCTGGTAAGCGCATTATATGCTATGGTGATGATGTCCACACAATACTGGTGACCATTTGGCTGCTTATCTCCACTGAAGCTTTCTTTCTATGAACTGTTGGATTTTATTTTGTTTTTAATTTTTTAATTCATTTTAAAGCATTTTTTAATTTTTATAAATTGTGAATATTCTGCTGGTGTTTCACACTTTTTTTGCACTTTATGCATTTTTGTCAATGTCTTATATCTATATGTCAATGTGGCTGGAACCGTAGTGAATTAATATAGATTTATTATTATAGTGTAATCACTATACACTAACTATTCACTACAGATGGTCTTCTGTTTGAATTTTTTGAGTATTCTATTTAGGTCATTTATTCTAACCCTTATTATGTCACAGTTATACATTTTTAATTAGTGCTACACTTTAAATTCTTAAGTCGTGTGTGTGTAAAGGCAGGTGTCCCAATACTTTTGATAATATAGTGTATGTATTTCATCTCTGTGTGTACGGTTTGCCTGGAATACAGCTCACGCAGTCAGTGGTCAAGTCAATGCAGCACATAGTGATTAGAAGTACACTAGAACCCCTGTAGTCTGTTTTTTTTTTTCAGGTTTGTCTTCCTGATTTTGTCCCATTTATGAAAATTTCCCCTTCCTTTCCCACTGACACCCAAAGCTTGGTTGCAAATTCCTTTGGAGAATCTGGCTGGGGCTGGTGATGGTGTTAATTAGCTTCCCAGTAGGCTTTCCATAGTAGTATATAGAAAACACACTCTAGAAAAAGAAAAATGGGACTTGGCTCATTTCAATGCTCCCAGGATTTATCAAGACATTTTGGTTAATTTATTAAAACTGGAGAGTGTAAATTCGGGTGCAGCTTTGCATAGAAACCAATCAGCTGCCAGTTTTTTGTTTTTTTGTCAAAGCTTAAAGTGGTTGTCAACTCGTGACAACCACCTTAACCTACAGGTAAGCCTATAATAAGGCGTACCTGTAGGTGCCCTGCATATCTCCTAAACCTGCACGGTTCAGGAGATATGCAGTGTACTAGCTGTGCCAACGTTCTTTCGGCACATGCGCAGTGAAGAAACGGCCTCCGTGCCTTTTTTTCACTGTCACGTGCCGTGACTGGCGGCTTCCGCATGGAAGTGACGTCCTGCGACTCCGGCCAGTCACAGATTTGGAGTCGCGGCCCCGGAAAGAAGAGTGGCAGAAGATGGACGCTGCCTCCACAGGGGGCTTCGTTTGCAGGTAAGTGGCACATAATGGGCTACTATGCAATGCATAGTAGCCCATTGTGCATCTACTTTGCAGGGGATTATAGAGAAAGTAAACCCAATCTGGGTTTACTTCTTCTTTAATTGAACTAGCTGAAGAAGCTGATTGGCTACCAGGCACAGCTGCACCAGATTTTGCACTCCAGTTTTAGTAAACTAACCCCAATAAGCGAGGAGACTTCTCCTTAGTTGTGGTCACAGATTGCAATATAACCATCATAAAGAAAATAACCCTTCTCCACTAAAGAGCTTGACTTAAGTTCTATATTTCCTGCCCCGAAGACTGAAAACCATACATTGTTGCCAGAAAGAAGAAATACTATCAGGTATAATGTTAACCCCTTCACACCTAAGGCCCTTTCACACTGCCGCGACTTAAAAGCCATGCAATTTTGATGCGATTTCAGCTCGATTTTGATGCGATTTCAGAGAATGCCTGTGCAAACTTGAGGTCTATGAACCTCAACTCGCATGGAAGTCTGACCAAAGTAGTGCGCACTTTATTTTTTTCTCTGCAAGGAGCGAGAGCAATACAATGTGTATCTTTCCTCTCCATTCACAGAGAGAGAGAAATACAGGTGCCGGCCTCACAGTGGCTGATCACGGTGGTAGCCAATCAGAGGCTACCACAGCAGTCGGGTGACCTGGAATCGGGAGTTCTGGGTCCCGATCTTCAGTATGGGACTCAGGGCTCTCGTTGAGCCCCTGGTCTCTGTGCTGGGAGCTACGCATATATGCGGCCCCACATAAAAATGCCCAGTGCAGTGGGGCCACATTTGTGTTACTTTGGCGTCAAGGGGTTAGGGATAGTTTTCCAATATGATAAAATGCACACTTTCTTATACAATCTTCTTCTTCTTTATAGGTAAACACTGAAGAGATTACATTTGAATCGTTGAAGAAGGCCATTGGTAAGATTACTGTTATACCTATAAACCACCATTAAAGCAGTAGTAAACTGCAGGTGATTAAAAAAAAATCCCTGCAAGGCAATGTCATAATGTGCTAGTATGCATCACATACTAGCACATTATGATAGACTTTCTTTAGAATGAAGCCCTTCAGAGCCTCAATTTCACAGCTGAGACTGCTGATATCTTCCCCCCTTCTACCGGGTTCACGGCCTCTGTGGCCCGATGACGTCACTCCTGCGCATGCTCGTGGGAGCCACTGTTTGCGGCATGGGCTCTGAAGGTCCGGCACTGTAAACCGGACCTTCAGAGCGCATGCGCCGGTGATGTCATTGACTGCATGCACTCTCAATATCTACTAAACACTGAAAGTTTGGGAGATATTCACAGTACCGACAGGTAAGCCGTATTATAGGCTTGCCTGTAGGTACAAGTGGTAATACCAAGCTTACTACCACTTTAATCCTTTTAGTAGGAGGGTGTTTATACAACTGTTGCAGGCTGAGAAGTGGGAAATTTCTGAAATCTGTATTATTTAAAGTGGGAATCAAGGCATTGTGATTTTTTTTTTTTTAACTTCTACAGAAGTATTTTACCATAATCCATGTGATTTATTTTTTTGCACCCAGTTTGTTTCTTAAATCGGTCAATAAATCTTCACCTTAAAGTGGATGTAAACCCAGTGAAGTGAACAGCCTCAGATGATACACAGAGATGAAACAAATCTCCCTATATGCGTTTTACATGTATATCTTCTGTCTTCATCTGTATATATCCTTTAGAAAGTGGAGATTGTGTTAACATTTTTCTCTTCCTGGTTACATCTGGGAGTGGATCATTGGAATACAGCCAAGACAGCTGATTGGAGGAAAGGCACGCACCCCCTCTCCTCATAGGCAGAGGAAGAAAGCAATGTGCATAGCTCTGCTCTTAGACGGCAATTTGTCTGCTAATCTGTTTATAGCAATCTCCCCCGACACCTACGTCTATTTCCTGTCTCTGAGAATGTGTGAGAATTTATCAGGCTGGTAACAGAGCTACCGAGCAGGAGAAAGCTACGGGACTTAGTGCTTTGAAGAGAGATAACAAACACTGCAGATCTATGTGGCCAGCTCAAATTTCATGAATTGGGTTTACATCCACTTCTATCTGGGTAACAGTTATTCTGGTCTTGTGGCCATATGATAAATGGGTTATAATATAATTTTAAGTGCTGCAATGTGTGCAGCGGACTATCTGTATATGTGGATGATCCGATAATTCCAATCTTTCACTATTTAGAAAAATTACATAAGCCGACCGCTCCAGGCCAGGGCCGTCCATTAGGGGCAGGGATGGTTTCCCTTTTAGAGAGGCTGGGTGGACATGCACCTTCAGCCATTGGTCCTCCGTCTTCCAGGGTACATCAGGGATTCTGGCTCAGTTTTGGCTGGGATCTGTGATGTATCCTGGACCTCCAGCCTACTGTGGGTCACTTTGGATATCAAAGCAGAACTCTGGGATTTGCAAAAATTCCCCCATAAGTACCCCCTACACAAAACTCTAAACAGTTAATATATTTGTGAAATTCCTTACCATTGAAGAGAAAAGTCAGCTCTCTAATTCAAAAAATGCTGGACAAAAAAGAAATAAGTATTGCGCTAAAGTCTCAGAAGAAGCAGCAACAAACCATGTGATAATAGATCACGGGTATATAAGTATATTCAAAAAGTTGCGCTAAAATAATAAGTGATAAAAAAATCGCATTTGATGCAAATAGTAATCTTGCAAATAAAGACTCCTAACATACAATGTGTACAAATGTGCTCTTCATGAAAAAAAAGGTGAAAAGGGTAAAAAACAGTCCACAGTGACAACAGTTCTGTGATGAGTTTTCTATAATAAAAGTGATCCAACAAAGAGTCCATAGAAGGTAAAAAATCCCAGGGTTCAGAGGATTTAGAGAGATGTATGAGGGAACAGTGATTACATCATATCCTTTCCTCTCTCTACGCTGTAATCAAACTACATTTCCCATGAATCTTTGTAAATTGCTGTGAATGTGGGAGGTACACTGGGCCTGTACATGTAAATGTGAACAAACCCACTTCAACATAAATCACATCTCCTCTGTGTAGTGGTTTGCCCAGAGCAGCCCAGATCCCCCTCTTCTCAGGTCCTCCTTCGCTGTTCCTGGCCCCTCCCTCCTGTTCAGTGCCCCTACAGCAAGCAGCTTGCTATGGGAGCACCCGAGCTGAGTCACAGCTCCCTGTGCCCATTCAGACCCCCCTTTCTCTCCTCATTGGCTGACTGACTTTGATTGACAGCAACGGAAGCCAATGGCACTGCGCTGTTGTCTCAGCCAATGAGCCGATACAATCCTACATCATCACTGGATCTAGAGGGAGCTTAGGTAAGTATTAGGGAAGCTGGAGGGCTGCTGCACACAAAAGGTGTTTTATTTTAATGCATTAAAGCAGAACTCCGGGATTTGCAAAAAATCCCCCATTAGTACAACCACCCATTGCTTTATGTAATCATTACTGAACTGTAGACACCAGCCCGTAATTATATATTATACACACTGTGCTCTGCTGTAATTCAGCATTAGAAATATTCCTCCTCATAGCTTTGAGATCTTTCTAACAGCGATTAGTGCTGGTATGGTTTATGTGAGCATATCCTTAGCTGCACCACAGAAAGAAAGAGCCGGGCCATGCTTCTTTACATCAGCATGTGGCACAAGTAAATGTCGGCATGAAAAAAAACATAAAAGTGCAGCGCTTACTTACTAATCAATAACACAATAATGGTGGGACCCTCTAATGTATGGAAATCTCAATAAACTTCAATATTACCACAATACCGGCCTCTGTGATATGTAACTTCACATACAATACACATCACACTCAAATAAGACATAAAAAATGAAAATTAGCAGGGGTTTTGGAAACCCCTCCTACAGATATTTGGCAGTGGACAATGTCTGTAAAGCTCAGTGCCCATGAGTGCAGTCTCATCAGTGCCCACCGGTGCGCCCTCATCTGTGCCCACCAGTGCGCCCTCATCTGTGCCCACCCGTGCGTCCTCATCTGTGCCCACCCGTGCGTCCTCATCTGTGCCCACCAGTGCGGTCTCATCTGTGTCCACCAGTGCAGAAGATGGATGGCATAGTTGGTGAAGGTAGGAGATCAGCAAGAAGGACATGGAAAACCGTTTTTTCCCAGAGTTCTGCTTTAAGATAAAAAAACCTTCTACCTTTACAATCACTTAAATGTTTTGCAATGCAGATCGCATTGCAAAACATTCCTTCCTGGCTAAGCTAGCTGGGGTCACAGAGAGGCTGACCCGGAAGTGACATCATAGCAAAAAGGGGAGGAGAGCAGATGTGTGTCAGTTGTTCGCCTTCCCCTCCAGCTTTCGGCACCCAAGTTTGTGTAGCAATGCAGAAATAAAATGGTCTGAGAAAAGGAATTCTCTTTCATTAAACACATTTTAAAAAGTGTAGAATCCGGTATATAAAAAAGCAGACATATAGTTTGTGTGGTTTGGTGCGATTACATGCTGTTTTTTGTCTCTTCCAAACAGACAATACAGGAATGGAAGAGCAGGAAAAGGAGAAGAGGCGTCTGGTCATAGAAAAGTTCCAGAAAGCACCGTTTGAGGAAATTGCTGCACAATGTGAATCTAAAGTGAGTGTTTACTACTAACCTGTTCCTTTAGTTCTAGCTGACTGCGGAACCAATATTGCACTTATTATACGGCTACACCATTTACACCAATGTACAGAACAATTTAGGTGCTTTAACCACTTGAGCTCCTGGAAGGTTTTACCCCACTTCATGGTCAGGCCAATTTTTTGCTTATTCAGCACTACACTACCTTAACTGGCAATTGCGCGGTCATGCAACACTGTACCCAAATGAAATTTATATCATTTTTTTCACATAAATAGAGCTTTCTTTTGGTGGTATTTGATCACCACTAAGCTGTTGATTTTTTGCCATATAAACTAAAAAAAGACCAGAAAATTTGAAAAAAAAATATATTTTCTACTTGGTTATAAAGCACCCAATAAAGTCAAATTTCTTTATAAATTTAGGCCAAAATGTATTCTGCTACACGTCTTGTCATGGTAAAAAGAAATCCCAAAAAGTGTATAATAATTGGTTTGCGTTAAAGTTGTAGCATCTACATGTTTGTATATATTATTTTGAAAATTGATCAATACTGATAGTCAATCTCATTTCTTGAGACCCTTAAAATGCCAGGACTGTACAAATTCCCCCCAAATGACTACTTTTTGGAAAGTAGACAGTTTTTTTGTAACCTTTTCCTTTTTTTTTTTTTTGAAAATGACATTAAATTTTTTTTTTCATTTTTTTTTTTTCCCCTACTGTCACCGGTGCAGTACAGCATCATCATATGACTGGTGTGGCAGTGATCAGGGATACTGACTGGTAACAGTATGTTAAAAAAAAAAAGAATTTACATTTTTTATTCTATTTTGTTTTGTTTTTTTTACTTTATTACTTTTTTTTTTTTACATACTCTCATCAGAGTTATTCAATGTCACCATTGGAACAATGTACTACTTTGGGGGGGGGGGGGGGTGATTAGGGATTTTTTTCTATATTTTTATTGTTTACACACTTTGCTGTTACAATGATGATCATTGTAACAGCAATGTTTTCAACTGTCATGAATGGGTTACATTCATGACAGCTGTGATTACTAGTGATCTGTGATTGGGTACAGCTAATCACATGCTACAGGGTGCTGTTGGCCTAGGTACCATGTGATAGCTGTGGGCCAATCACAGCACCACTCTGCAGGAAACACAGCTGTTATGAATGAAATGTATTCATAACAGCTTTGTTCACATTGTGATCGCATAGCGATTGACAAGGACACAGCGATTGTGGAAGCAGCATGCTGTGCACCCCTAACCTGGAACAGGCTGGATGATGTACACGTGCGTCAATGCTAAAACAGTTGCCGAAACAAAATTTGGATACGTGGTGAAGGGCCATCATAGATCTTAATTGCTTTCTCAAAGGTAGAAAATTAAAAGGACACCATTATCAAATGTAAACCATTGTCAAAAATGAAGTATTTTAACCAGTCATCATCTTAGTGTCCTCTCCTCAGCCACGTGTGGAGCTGCAGATACCAGCTCTATGACTCCTAGCTGCTCTCAGCAGCTAATTCAGCAATGATCAACAATACCGGAACAATATTTTACTCTGTTGCCATCAGAGAAAGTAAAGCAGGTCAGACACTAGTGGGTAGCATAGTAGATTTTTGGCCAAAAGTTCCTAGGAAAATTTGTACTAAAGTTCTCAGTCAGTACATTTGATGACTTGACAAATGTACTTCAGGAAATATTTGGTTTTATCATTCGATTTTGGAGTGTATAGACTTGCCCAAACAAAAATGACATTCAATGATTTGTTCGAGAAAGAAAAATCCATCCTGCTCCTCCTCCGAATTTTCCTGTCACTTTACACACATTAAAAAAATGAACAAAAGCAGACATGGATGGATGTGAAATTGGCCTTTCTCTTCCTGCTTTTTTTGACAAATGTATTTTCTTTTACTATTCATACAAACCTTTAGTGATCATATATTTATTTTGATAGTTTAAACCCATACCTAAAATAAAAAAAAAATTGTTTTGGAAATGGCTTTGCAAATTTTCGTGCAAGAAACATTAATTTGGTGTCAAAATACATGGGACTCACCTTATGGCCCCAGGTGCCTCTGCCAAACTTGGAGGACTCTAGTCCGTAGGTGGGGAGTGCCTTGTCCCAATCATCGTCCTCGATGTCACCAAGGTCCACCACCCAGCTGAAAGCTTGCTGGTTGGTGGGCCTTGGTGACATTGAGGACGATGATTGGGACGAGGCACTTGCCACCTGCAGACTAGCGTCTCCCAAGCTTTCGGATCATCTCACCCATTTGTATATATTGCATAGATCAGGGGTAGGCAACCTTTGGGAGGTGGAGATCTACCCGAACAATATGAAAGAGATCAAAGATCACCGGGGTTCAGCGCCCTTTTTTAAAAAGAAATAATTTAACTAGCACAGCTTAACTAAATAGTAAGAAAAACTTTGAAAAACATAACACAAATGTCACTGTAAATCTATATAGTTAGCCTACCTTAAAAGTGGACTGTGTCAGTCAGTAGGGCAGTGGACAGTGCGTATATGATGTCAGTAGAGCAGAGCACGGTGTCAGTAGTGCAGTGGTTGGTGTCAGTAGTGCAGTGGTTGGTGTCAGTAGTGCAGTGGTTGGTGTCAGTAGTGCAGTGGTTGGTGTCAGTAGGGCAGTGGACGGTGTCAGTAGGGCAGTGGACGGTGTCAGTAGGGCAGTGGACGGTGTCAGTAGGGCAGTGGACGGTGTCAGTAGGGCAGTGGACGGTGTCAGTAGGGCAGTGGACGATGTCAGTAGGGCAGTGGACGATGTCAGTAGGGCAGTGGACGGTGTCAGTAGGGCATTGGATGGTGTAAGTAGGGCATTTAACATTGTCAGTAGTGCAGAGGACAGTAGGGCAGTGGACGGTGTCAGAAGGGCATTGGACGGTGTCAGAAGGGCATTGGACGGTGTCAGAAGGGCATTGGACGGTGTCAGAAGGGCATTGGACGGTGTCAGAAGGGCATTGGACGGTGTCAGTAGGGCATTGGACGGTGTCAGTAGGGCATTGGGCGGTGTCAGTAGGGCATTGGGCGGTGTCAGTAGGGCATTGGGCGGTGTCAGTAGGGCATTGGACGGTGTCAGTAGGGCAGTGGGTGGTGTCAGTAAGGCAGTGGATGGTGTCAGTAGGGCAGTGGATGGTGTCAGTAGTTGTTTTTTTTTTACAA